>CABFWB010002273.1:85107-97112 GCA_902151455.1 Timema bartmani | reverse complement strand
CAAATGGAGCTAGGGGTGGTTGAATTTCATTTAAGTTAAGAGCCAAAATCTGTTTTGTAATGTTAAAAAGGAAATTCATATTGAAATTGTAAAAGAAAAGTCAAAGTTATGTGGAAAAACGGCCTGGATTTAAAGTTTGTAAGATACCGGGCCTGTAAACACTGAATAAAAAAAAAAGTTCTCCCTCCTTCTGCCCCGCGCACTGCTGTTTCATTTCCTAGGTTTAAAGGCTTGCCAAAGTGTTATGGTAGTTTTCTGTGTTTTTTTTAATAAGCAATTTATTTTGATTAACTCTAATGTGTGCAAAGGTAAATTGTTATAAGATATTTATATATGGTTAAATGCCATCTTCATTAGAAGATACAATCTTTATTTTGTTAAATATTTAAGGATAGAAACAATGGGTTTTAGGTTATTTTTTTTGTTGATGGTGTCAGGAAATGAGCTATACCGAAAGGAGCTTTTTTTTTTGTTTTGTTTGTTGTTGGGGGTGACTGGTGTGGGAACTGGGAAGGTGGAGTGCTTGAAGTGTGAACTAAAGTGAAAAATAATGTATTTAAAACTGTGAACATGCGTAGCCATTGGAACACAAGTTCACCGGTATTAGTGCCCCACTGAGTGAGGATAGGGGAGACCTTACATTTGTAGTCCCTAAAAAACACCCAGGGAAAAGTGCCACATAATGGACTAACAATAAATGGTTTCATAGAACTAACGGGATAGAAGCTACTCTTCACCCAGTTTTTTCCCCTTCAACCAGGCCACAGGATTCTTTGGTTTTTTTTAGGAAGTTCTCTGCTTGTTTAAGGATGCGAAAAAAGTATCGATGCTTTACTAATATCAATATTTTACTTTCAATACTAGTATTTTTTTTACTCAATACTTTTTTTCTGATACCTTACTGATATTAGTAATCACACTCCGGTATCGAAAGAAATTACTTTTTTGTTATCTTCACGCATGCTTGGATTAAATGTTTACTAGAGTGGATTGTGGAGGAAGAACAAATAACACTATTTCTCAATTATCACTCATTTTCTGCATGATAAGACTCTAGCATTCAATCTCTTTTAGTTTATCATAACTCATAGCTGTTCTTTCATCTTTGTTTATCAATACAGCCTGATACTTGCCGGGGCGAGTAGCGACCAGTCTACCATCCCTTTCTTTATCAATGAGCATGGTCATCACAAACTAAACAAAATCATCTTTTGTAGTCAACTCAAAATTCCCCTAAGCAGACAAAGCAGAAAAGTTTATATGTGTTTCGATACTGATATTTAATGTTATCGATACTTTTCTTCCAATACTTTTAGTAAGTACAGTATCGATATTTTTCATTCAATATCACATCCCCATGCTTGTCACAACAGGGATGCAGGCAATGTTTCTGGAAATTAACTTTATTTTACATTACTGGCTAGAGAAGTTTGAAAAATAGACAATGTTAATCGATGAAATATGAGCCTATAGAAAATAAATATTTTAACACTAATCAAAGTGACATTTTAAGTACCTTTTATATATTACTATGTTAGTTCTTAAGAGGGTATGTGTGTGTATTCTAGTTTATAGCCACATCTAATAGAGATGGTAAGAAACATTTCTTTTTCTATTTAACAGTTGAGTGTGTATTGTTATTCCTAGTTTGTCATGTTATTGTCGAGATAGATGGCCCAGAAATGACAGCCCCTCTCTTCATCTGTGGCGAGTTCAGGTACCCATAAGCCTGAGAGTAAGCCCGGATGTTTAACTGGCGCGAGCCAGGCAGGCTTACAAATATTTTTTTTTAAGAAACAGGGATTCGAACCTTGTTAAATAGTGTGGAGCAAGGAGTGAGAGGTAGCCCTTACATTCTATAACTTTTCTTTAGTAATGGTTTTAATTGCTTCAAAGTAAATAATGGCGGCCTATTCACGATAATCGATTGTTAACGCCCGATCAATTTTCTTCACGAGACGGCCATTCCCTATTTGTCCAAAGGCAGCAATACATAATTTGAAATAAATATCAAAGTAGTAGGTATATTAAAAAAAACTTTATTCTTTAAGTATACCTATTAACCAATAAGATAGGACAAGTTAATAAATCTTGTTGGAGTTCAAGAAACATAGTTTCATTACACTCATTCAAAGCTGTTTTCAGAACATTATTTTGCTCTTTGAAATTTCTTTTCTTCCTTTCTTCTGGCCTCTATAGTAGAAAAGTCACATACACATTTAAAGGTTTTTATATTTTGGCTTTAGTAAAAATGGTTTGGAACAGTCTTTGCTATTTTAAAATTGGGTAGACTAGTATTATTTGATAAAGGCAGCTATGTCAATATGTAAAACCTTAGTTTATGTTGAAATGCAAATGAGACCTTTCCTAGCATAGAAAACAGAAAAAAATGAAGATGTCATCTTTAGTTTATGCATGGGATCCTCTTTTCTCCTTCAATCGGTTTTCACTTAATTAGTATCTCTCCTTATTTTTAACAATTTCCAATATTGTATATTCATTTAGACACTGGGCCTCCATATTTTTAAATATTATTAGTCCTTAGTTTATGATTGAATAGATTTTTTTTTGCAATGATTTACAAGCAATACGAAGGCCAAGAGAAAGTATTGGTTTATTTTTAGATTTAAAAATGATGGATCTTACCTTTTTTTTGCCTCAGTGATTTTATTTAGTATGATCTTTTTCTTCTCAATAGCATTTTCTTTATCTTCCAAACGCCGACGAAGCCCTTCTTCCCGACGACCATTCAACACATCTACTGAAGGTTTCAATGCTGCCTTAGGTAGAAATGAGTCTACATATGTTACAATGTTATGGATTTTTTGTGAAGATTCTGTTGGCTCATTTACCGGCATCTAGTTTTAAAAAAATAGTAAAATGTAAAATAATATGAAAATATTAAAAGCAAAACAAAACCTTTTTAAAAATTGTGAAGGACTATCCTGATCAGTCAGTTGACAAGAACATACAAAAAGTTTGATATATGCTGTTCTACTCTTAAATTGTAGTACAGGTATTATGAGACGTGCAGTTGCCAAATCTTATCTGCTTGAAAATTATTGACCAATTTTATATTCAAAACTTATCAAGTTATAAAAATTTGATAAATTGTGTTTATTATAGTTAGTATATTCAGAGTTGCCACTATTTTCTTATTACAAAATTCCCTGTGTTTTCCAGAGGAAATTTTCATTTTTCCAGACACATAATAGATTATAAATATAATTATATAGGCATTAAATTTGGTTTTAGAGAAATTTTTAGAAATGAAGAGTGGTAATTTGTCATTGGAGGCATCTTTTATTGTGCAAGATAAACACATGTTTAAGAATTATTTGTAAAAAGGATGAGAAATGAATGACATAAATTTTCTAGAAGGAAAAATTGATTATAGTTGCTGTATGCCCTAAATGGAATGAAAGAAGGAAAAAAGTGGAAATACCAAAAATACCATTTTGATTTTAAATGTGATAGGGGGCCTATCTATTTTTTTGTAAAAGAATGTATTACTTGATTTAAAAAATATTTTAACCAATCTTAATTATTGTATATGTACTGTATAGACTAAGTAGCCCACACAAATCATGAATAATAATTTACAATAATAAAATTAACATGGGATTTTTGTCGCTCATTCAGGTGCATTTCCTCTAATAAACTGCCATCCTCATCCCTACCATATTGTAATGAATATAAAAAAACAACATAGTCAACTCTCAATTTAGCGGGGTAATGAAGGGCTAATAAACCCCTTTATATCAATTTCCATGGTAAATCTGCAAACCCATTGAAAACTACCAAATACATTAAGTACTTGATTAATAAACTATACGACACAATAATACATAAATTTATCATAATAACTATTATTGAAAAATCAATCAGTAAAATACCTTTAAACAACTTTTTACCACAAACACAATTATTAGGCCTAAGGCCCAATATACCAATTTCGAACCAAATCGTTAAAGCTCATTTTAAAATATTTCAAGTTTTTGAAAAAAATCACTCATCAGTAAACTAGCCCTCAACGATTTTTTTTACCGAAAAAACATATATATGGTGTTATTTGGGAGGTCAATTAGTCCATATATATTTATTTTAATCAAAATCTTTGAGCCATTTTCGAAAAATATGGAATTAAAAAAAAATCACTTATCAGTAAACTACCTTTAATTTGAGGGTTAGGGTCAAAATAAAAAAAAGTCCTGAGGTATGGTCATATCTAGATATAAAGTTTTGAGTTCAAAATAGTTTTAATGTCTTACACTTTTACGAGACACTAAACTAGCACTAGGAATGATACGATACCAGTATCGATACTTTTCTTTCGATACCAAGCTTTTGATATTTTACTAATATCAGTATTTTTTACCCGGTATCGAAAGATTTTAATTTACCTACTTTTCTCCTTTTACTTCCTTTATTTTCCCGATCATTTATTAAATTTATTCATCTTTTCTTATTATTGCCTTTATTTTTCTATCGCTAAATGAAAGTATCGATACTGGGAAATATTGATCTATTTCTCGTTTATTTTTTTCATACTCAAATATCGATATTTTAGAAGTATCGCATATACTTAACACTGCACTGAACTGGAAAGATCTGAGAACAAAGAACTGTGAGACTTTGGAGAGAAGGGTGGTAGAAGTGGGCTAGTCCATTTCATAGGGGGTGGGAGAGGTAAAGTAGCTATGCGCGGACACAAACACAATCGGTCATTTTTACAACCATTCTAATTTTATGACAAATTAGCACGCTGGAGGTAATATTTTCATAAACTTTTCACTTTACAGTATACTCAATTTTTTTATCCTGGCCATGGCAGCAACCAGGTAAACCCACCTTCGCTAAATTGGGAGTTGACTGTAGTAAACAGGTTAAAACCCATAAAGATTTAAACGGACAATATTGACACCTTGGCGCAAATTCTAAAAAATTAAAAATAGCCAAAATGGCAAGATAGGTAGGGTAGTCTTAAAACATCACGCTACATAAACACTAATATCTGGGATACTTAACTCTTTCGACAGGAGTCATCGTTTTTAAACAGACAAATAACACCAAAATCCAGAGAATGAATTCATTCAACTGGCAGCAGAAACACGTGCCAAAGTTGGAGGATGGGGGTGGAGGAAACGAAACGTTTGTGGTATTGGTGGGGTGAGGAAGAAGCCGAAAAGGTGCGGCATTTGCCGAACGAGTCGTCTCGGTTGCGCTCAGGACTTGTCTCAAGCTGATGAGGTGCTGGTAAGCATAATCATCATAAATGAGACGTGTTCCAATTAGACTGCTCAGTTCTCCCATTACAAATTTTAGTCTATATTATTCCTACTATTTTGAGCTTGCCCAAATTCACTAACAAATTCCAGTAAATTCTAGCTTTTTGGTGAAATTCCCTGTGTTTTCCCGGTTTTTTCCAGACATGAACAAATTCCCTGTATTTTCCCAGTTTTCCCTGTTTTCCAGGTGCGTGGCAACCCTGTATATTAAACCCACTTTAAATACACTGCACATAATCACCCTTGTGATGAGAAGGTCAGAGTTTGATTTCTGGTATGTTTAACTGGAGATAATTTTCACAAGTCAGTGAAAACAAATGTTTTCCCTCTTCTATCACTATGAATGTATATATAATTTCTTAACACTTACCTAACTTATCCATATACCTCTATGGATTGATTATAATATGTAATTTATAAACTTTGTTTTATGTTTGATAACAATTAAGATTAATCACCAAACATGTAGGCTTGCACAAAATTAATGACAGAAACAATAATAGCTCACGACTGATAAACAAACTTCTTAGGTAAGTTTCAAACAACTGTGTTTTGCCTTTCCGTGAGGATATAAGATCACATTTCTGACTGTTATCATTGGTGCTAGGCTTAGCAGGGCTATATTTATATTTACAAGTAATGCACTAGCTGGCACCTGTGTTTTGGCTATCAGCCCCTTATACTAATTTAAATCAAAAATGTCTTAAAGATTATGTACGCACTTGGAAACATTATTGGTCAGCTGTTGCCCAACATAGGAAACAGATTGTTGGCAAACATTAAAGAAACATTGTCCAGACTACAGTGATGAAACATTTGTTTCCTGTACAGGGTTCAGTTGAATGAAAGATGTCTGTTGATGAGGATGCTGTTAAGCCTGTGCTTTTTATGTAGTTATGATCTGTTCAAGAAGACATAAAAGAAGAAAATAGGGGTGGGTCTTTTGGGTGCTTCAAAATGGCTCATGGTGACCTGGTGGTCTAGGGGTAAGGTGTCAGACTTCTGTGCTGGGGGCCCAGGGTTCAATCCTCGGTCCTGGCACAGATTTATCTGATTGCCAAACCCTTCCTTCACCTCTGACAAGTCGTGTATTAATCATTAATCACAACTTGTGAATGTGAGGAATGCCAGGCCTTCGCCGTGGTTCAGATTCCACGTTAAACTGTAGGTCCTCCATTTTATCTCACAATCACCCTACCATTACACATTAGCGTGTGTAAAACACGGACGGGTAGTAAGACTCGGTGCTATCAATAATAATAAAATGGTTCATACTATGCAAATAAGCTTTTGGCCGAACTGAAGATCGAAGACGGTAGTGGTTTTAGGAACTTCACTCCCATGTCTCCTACAAATTTTGAAGTTATTTTACAAATAGTTGGTCCCGGGATAGTGAAAAGACACACACAATTTAGATCAGCAATCTCACCTACTAGCCTACGTTGCTTGATGTCGGAAATGTTTGCCAACATTGTTTCTTGTAACCCATTTCAAATGGATCAAGGTAAACATGTTTTCTCTGCTGGGAAACACAAAGGCAACATGAAAAAATGTTGGCCAACATTGTTTACAAAGAAATATTTCCTAGTGTGTACTAGGCTTAAAAATGAGCAAAGTTGCTTAGAGTAAGTGTACTGATATTTGCCCAAAGCTTTGAAAAAAATCACTTGATGAAACCAACTCCAAAAAATTATAATTTTATTGGGTGTATTTTACGTGCACTTTTCGAACACACTGTTTATATCAACACACGACTTACAAACTAGTCTAATGCCGGTACTAATAAAACACAACATTCATTCCCTCGTTTAACAACTTACCAATAATAAAACATTGATCATGCAGGGAATGGAACCCAGGACTTTTAGCTCAGTTGCCTCATGCCAGCCTTTGAACCCTGATCTGATTATCAATGATGACAAAGTGATATTAGAGTATAGCGCCTTGAACCAGGGATATTCAATTGGTGGCCCACCAAGCTCTGCAAATTGGTCTGTGGATTGAAAGTCCAACTATTGTATCACTGGAAATTTGTCTTTTAGTTCAGAAGGTATGTAGAGGTGCCTGACCTTAAAAGGCCAGAGAAATCTGCAGTCTCTCATCAGTGGTGAGGGAAGTTGCAAGACCAATGTTACTCGGTCTTGGGCGCCACCGACATCGTGTGTTTACAAGGGATTGCGAGCTTTACCCTCCAGCAGTGTGTCTCCCACCCTAGAAGCATATTATATCTCTCCTTCCAAGCGCTACCACATAACGGCTGAGTTGCTTTTGACCTTGAAAACTGCAGGTAGCCGGGCGAGAGGGTGGGCTGACACCACCTCGCCCCTCCACCCAACAGCAGCCGATATCTCGCCATTTGATATTTGCCTGGCTTATTGTTTGTGCATTATTTATAGTAAACAAGGTGACCTGGTGGTCTAGGGGTAAGGTGTCAGACTTCTGTGCTGAGGGCCCGGGGTTCAATCCTCGGTCCCGGCACAGATTTATCTGATTGCCAAACCCTTCCTTCACCTCTGACAAGACGTGTATTAATCACAACTTGTGAATGTGAGGAATGCCAGGCCTCCACCGTGGTTCGGATCCCACGTTAAACTGTAGGTCCTCCATTTCATCTCACAATCACCCTACCATTACACATTAGCGTAAGTGCGTATAACCCGAACGGGTAGTAAGACGCGGTGCTAATAATAATAATAATATAGTAAACAAAGGAGTGCTTTGCTTGTAATTAGTCCTATTGTAAGTTTTCCAAAATGGCACTTTTTACTGAGAGTAGTACGAAAAGGAACCTTGATGATGAAAATAGTCCAAATTTTAATTTTTTTAATTGCACTGAAATATATTAATATCATATATAATATCAAATTACATTTCACTCTTACCCCCAACTTCCCCTTTAAACTACAAAAGTATAAGCTAATAATATTCCAAATTACTCCCAGATTGAATTAAATATCTGGCCTACCAAATATTATGATTTTTTGGGGTGGCCCGCTTGGATAACCAATTGAATAACCCTGCCCTAGACCGACCACCAACTTGGGTAGCTGGTTCTTTTACCCAACCGTATATTTGATATAATATATTTTTGATGCACACAAAATATATTTAAAAATATTTAACAATGTCTTGGCAATTGCAACAAAATCCAGAATATTTGTTTCCAAGCGAATGTAAAATTAAAAAATTGTTTTAAGTGTAACCGATATTCAATTCTATGTGAATGGGATGAACTGGCACAACTCTTTTTGAGTTTTCAACATCACAAATGTTTACAGTGCTTTGCTCTTCAAGAATGGGCTGTGTATAAACCAAGCTACACATTCTGCCACTTCAAAACACCACCACGTATAAAATAAGGATGCTAATGGTAGGTAATTGGTTTTGTTTTTTTCAAAAATAAATTTAATTAGTTTTATGGGTTGTTTCACATAAAATGTAAAATAAAAAGGAAAACTTGCTAACAAGACAACTTTTTTATTGTTTTATTTTAAATATTCCAAGTGGTGTAATATTATAATGATGTGCGGCCCGCAATGGGCGTCAATTTATAATGATGTGGTATTTATTTAGATATAATTGCCCCATGATTGGGAGCCAATTATCGTGCTACGGATTGTTTACCCACGATTGAGCACTAATTAAAATGATACAGTTTAATATTGGTATTTATAGCCCCGTGCTCAGGCGCCAATTAAAGTTGTTAGCGTTTAATTAGCTGATATTTGCCCCGTGATCGAGCACTAATTAAAGTGGTAAGGATTGTAATCGTGATAATACCCTGTGATTGAACACTATCAATAACGATTTTAATAAACAAGACTTTTGATGTTGCACATGGTTTATTAAGATGATTATACCTTCAGTACAAAGATATTATATGAAATGATACAATTTTAGTTGAACTACAGATTATTTTCTGTGTACTCTATGGATTTAAGTTAGTGGCACGCTCTTGTGACATTACACATTCTCTAGATTTATGCTACCGGCACTGTGTGTATTCATACGCACAAGCGGCTTATATATGACCTACCCCCTTGCCTCTTGGACCCCATGTCACCATTGTCAAAACCAACTAATAGAAAGACTCCTGGGAATACGGTGTTGTGAAGGCTGGCTTCCTATTAGGTATAAGGAGCCAGATCTTTTCAATACTACGAAGTTGATAAATAAAAGTTTAAAGCGTATTACATTAAAATTATTTCTGAAAACACGTGATTTTCCATGGATGAAGTATTAAAAGGATAATTTACTTATAACACTTTAAAGAAAATTACTCTTCATCCATGACTTTTTGAATATTTTAGAGGGGTCCCAAAGAGTATTATTACAATATGTTTTAATTTTTTTTAACTCTTGTGTAAAATACATCTACTTCAGACTTTGCAGGTGTTGTTCATGAGTATTACTACAGCCAACATAAAATTACTGTCTCTCCCCCACAAGTGGAACAAGACTTATGATGAGATATATTTGTAAAATTGTAAAACTAAGAGATAATGTTAATTTTAATATTTCATAAAAAAAGTTGTTTAAATTTTTTTTGGCAGTTTATTTTGCTTGCACTAGATGCATAAGTGAATGTTATATAATATAGCATACTAATTTCATAGAAATATAAATGTTCATTTTTAAGTTTCAAAACGGCAACTTCGCTGGGTAGGAAAAGGACAGCCCTAATGGGGAAACCAATGAGTTAGAAGGAAATAGTAAGTGTCCATAAGAACCTGCAATGCAATTTAAGAGTGGAACGGCTTATATACTCTTTGTGACTCATGTTAGTAACACAAGACAGGAAGCTATAAAATACCTCCTTACAAGCACTCTTTGAACTGACATTGTTATTATAAATAAAACTTTTTTCCTCACTTAGAATGTTTTTGCTGTTGCAATATGAGGGGCAATTCAAAGCATAATAGTTTAGATGTAAGATTAAGAAAAGGTACAGGATCTTGTAGTGTGGCAGTTTGATAATCATTTTATTTTTCCTAAACTCATTTTTGGTGATTTTTTTTATAGGAAACAATGCCAAAATATTTCTCAATTTGTGTTAAAATTGTTTAAATGTGCGACTTTTTATACAATAGAAGATATATGATGTCACCTTTGTGCATTGAATTCTTCCCACAATGTTCCTTTTTACCTAGATGGGCTTTATTAGTTAAATTTACATTTAATAGTTAATTTTTCCATTTTCTTTATTTTCATCAATTTACATTATTATAAAATGATCCATTAAATAGTGATAAATACTTGTATTCAGAGAGCCTGAATTGTCTACCAATAAATATAAGATTAATAGTGTGACACTAGTTCCTTTATAAGATGAAGGTGAGTTTTACAGGCACCAGGAGTTATATTGAAAATTAATATAAACAATCAGTGGAAAACCCCATCTATAGTGGCCCTGCTTGAATTTGAACAATTGGCCCAGTACTTAGAAATCTAATAATAAAACTTGTTAGTCCAACACCTTAGCTCAGTCATTAGCATGTCTATCTACTGAGGTAAGGGTCCCAGGTTCGATTCCTGGACTTACCAAAAAAGTTTATAGTTGTTGAAATGTGGGTTCCCCTTTCACAGTGATAAATTAAGTCGGTGGCTGGGTGTGATCTCTTTTCTAGATTTAAGTTAGTTTATAAGTCGTGTGCTGATATAATCAGTTGGTTTAGAAAGTGCACGGTAAACCCTTCAAATAAATGAAACTAAAATAATAAGCCTATACATGCTTATGTTAGTGAAGTCTACAAACTATTGTTTTGATTATTTATTGAAATAACTCACTTTGTTGGATAACTCTACGTTGCCATCAGTCACATTAGCAGCGGCTGCTGCCAATGCTCGGGCTTTAGTTCTGGTGACTCTAACAGGTTGCTGTGGTGATACTTGTTTCACGGTGTCATCCTCTTGCACAACTTTGAGCTGCTCATAAGCCGCTACACGCTTTTTAACAGACTCCTTTGCATATGGACTGGAATACCCCAGGCATTAAAATTATTATTATTATTATTATTATTATTAGCACCGCGTCTTACTACCCGTTCGGGTTATACGCACTTACGCTAATGTGTAATGATAGGGTGATTGTGAGATGAAATGGAGGACCTACAGTTTAACGTGGAATCCGAACCACGGTGGAGGCCTGGCATTCCTCACATTCACAAGTTGTGATTAATACACATCTTGTCAGAGGTGACATTAAAACTTTATCAAACTTAATTCTCTTAATGAAATAAACACATATTTACGTTCTATTAAAATAATGACTAACAACTCAAAGCTAAAATCAGTTGGAAAAAGTTGATCATAATTGTCAGACTTCAATGATCGGCAGTCTAAGTATCTCTCAATCTTTCCAGTACTTGGGAGTTTTTTCTTTAAATAAACTTTGAAACTTTCACAAAATAAGCCTTTACTCGATTTGTTTTTGTTAGTTGGGGTACAATATAAGTATGTCTACTTACTTTTTTTTTTACTTTTGATTGAGTTCACATGGTAATGCAACTGTCATTTATAACAAGTTATACATACTCTACCTAGAATGGTGATCCAGGGCAGCAAATATATTTTTCTAGATTTTTAAAGGGTTTTATTTTGTAAAGCTAATAAAGCAATCCAAGAGAAAATAACATTTGTATTGCTTTGTACATAGGCCTATTCCAAAAATTAAAAAGTAGGCAGTTATGCAATATGGGTCATCCTTAAACTGTTTTT
>CABFWB010002273.1:24018-85062 GCA_902151455.1 Timema bartmani | reverse complement strand
CCCCCCCCCCCCTTCCTATATCTACATGTTACACCAATTAGACATTTAGCCTGACCCCTCTAACCTATGTCACATACAATTAATTATCTCATAAAGCGAAAAGAGGTTTTCCTTATGGAGAGATACATATTTGCATCCAATGTCCTTTTCCTGTGTATGTCCTTTATGTTATACCTTTTACATGTTCCTATCTATATGTTCTATCATTCTTTATAATTTTCCATTTTCCTTCTTCCAAATATAATACTATTACCTCATAAGGCTAAAAGAAGTTTTCCTTAAAGATCTACAAGTATGTTTATTAATGGTGAAAACATGAATAAAAATAATAATTTTTTAACATTATAATTTAAGTATAATATCTGTACTAAGTAACAATGATTTATCCACCCTTGTTGATGTAACATCATGTAGACATTGGAGCATAAGCACAAAACACACCCCAAAAAAGAAGAGCAAACAATTAGTCATTCATTTAAAGCTCAGCTCCTCAGATCAAAACCAGAATATTTCCAGAGTCCTACTCATAACAGCATTCAAATAAGTTGAACGAAATCTTTCGTCAATACCATTCAAACCTCTATCAATAATTATTATCAACTACTTAATATATGTATTGGATACTTTAGCTCAGTTGATAGTGTCTGTCTACTGACCTAAGGATCCCAGGTTCGATTTCCAGAATAGTCAAAAAATTTACCATTGGTAAAGTGTTGGTGTGCCCTTTCACAGTGATGAATTAACGGCTGGGGTCTGGATGTTGTGCCTGTCCTAGTCTTAAGTTAGATTTAATGGCATATTAAGTTACGACAGGCCTAGCTAGCCAGTAGTGGAAAATATATGGCTTGAATAAAACAATGACCCAGCTCACAGGTTGAAAACAGTAAATGATGTAAAAACATAATATATGCTAGTTTACTCACTTGAAAATCAATGGAGACTTCTGCAAAGGAAGTTTTCCAGAATTAGTTTTCAGCAACACAGCTTCAGAGATTGGCATTTTGAATTCTTGGAACGGCTCAATTTTATTTAATGGAGTGGAAATCACACAATCTTTTAGAACTTTCCCCAAGTTCATATCTGGAGTGATACATTTGGATTTATGAAAAGAATTGGGATTATTTATATCTTTCAAAACAACAGAAAAATTCTTTAATTGATACCTTTGTTCAAGGGATGAGGTTATCGTATGATTTGAATTGTTAAGACTTTTGAAACTCTGGTTTTGAGGGGACACAATGTTGGATATGTCACTAAGAACATCCAATCCGACTCTCATTGGCTCTGCAGCTTTGACTGGTAATGTCTTCTTAGATTCCTTGATGTTTCTGACAATATTATTCTCTTGAAAGGGCATTATAGTATTTTTAATTGTTTTTTTATTTCTAGTATGATCAACATCCATACTAACAGCATTTTTACCCAAAACATTACTGTCAACTTCTTGAACTTGAGTATCCAAGCAACTTCTTTGCAACTCCTCCGTATTAACATTTTCCAAACCAATCTCTTTTTTATCCTGCTTAGATGAAGAAGCAGCTTTAATTATATTGTCCTGCGAACTGCTTTTAACAATATTTATGGACAATTTTGAATCAATGACTTTCATTTCCACCAAATTTGAAGCAATGGCTTGGCCACATTTTACATTACTTTCATTTAAAAGGTTGTCGTAAATTCCACTAAACGGCTGTTTTTCATTGTGTGGTTTCTTCACAAGAGTTTCTTCTACATTTATAGGATCTTCCAAAGATCTTTTTGATGAAGATTTTTGACTAACGGAAGAAACTTTTGGTAATCTTTTCTCTATAATCGATTCTGAAATCAAATTACTTTTAAGTGAGCCTTCGTCAATGTCTACTTTTTGAGATTCTGGCACAGTTTTTGATTCCACAGTGTGTAGCCCCTCAGAAGATGGTAAATTAATTAGATTTTCATATTTTCCAGTGTTCACCGTCACAATTAGCCTGTCACATGTACTAACATTATTCTCTTGTAAATTATTTTCATAACGTACAAAACTTTGTGCTGCTGATGACAAAGCGGATTTGGTACCTTCAGATGGGAACATAACGCATTCTCCTGAGTTGATCTTTTGGGAGTTTGCGGTTATAGCTGAAGGATATGCCATTTCTTCTTGATCAGTATAATTATTCTCTTCTTCAGAATTTGTTAGACTTTGAGTTGACTTAACTATTATACTGCTAGCTCTTTTGGAGCGAGTAGCCCTCGTGGAGCGAGTAGCCCTCGTGGAACGAGTAACCCTCGTGGAGCGAGTAACTCTGCTTGACAGAGTTGTCCTAGTAGAATGAATAGTGAGGGATGATTTAGCACAAGGCCGAGACAATTTTTTTCTGCTACTTTTACCATTCAAATCAACAGTTTTGACCAGTGAAGGACTTGGATCAGCTGAATGGGCTACTTCTGATTTTTGTTCATCTATTTTTTTGTTGTTCTTACGTAATGACATACCACGTGTTGACCCACGCAATTTCACATTTAACTTTAAATCAGCCATGACTTTTATCTTCATTTTTGCATCCTGGAAATAAATGAAACGTTTAAGATATGTTATTAACTTGAATGAATGTCTCTAGTAATACATACTAGAATCTTATATGAAAATGACTAACCGTGGCTGCATTTCTCCGAACTCTTAATGATGTCAAAGAAACAGTTGATGACTGAGAACATAAACTTGAATTTTGTGTATCAGTTTGTTGATCTTCTTCTTCTACTGCAAATAAATAGACACTTTAGATTAACCTATTAAATAATGTTTATAAAAGATGAGAAAGTATGGGAGTTGTGTAAAATCTAAGAAACTTCAAAAAGATTTAAGTTTTGAAATTTTGAACACGCAAACCATGAAGAGTGAGTTGAATATTTATTTTAAAGATTGATAAACATTGTAGATTTTGAAATCCAGATTTATCATGCTTTACAGAAAAAATAGAGAAAAGAAAAGAACATTATTCAGTCTTTTACATGCAAATAAATAAAATAGTGTTTCTCAACATTACAACAATCAGATTTTCATAAGAATTGATTGAAAATTCATTGCCATCGACAAATATGGCACGGCTATTTGCAAAGTAGCATAAGCCAAAATTATACTAATAGTATCAGGGTGTCTACTGAGTTGGAGAAACCAAAATTAGTGACTTTTTTGTGACCTTTTTTGACCACAAAATACCTCCGGTAAATGGTTGAATACTATATAGGCATATATAGGCATAATCCACTCCCACACAACATTAAACTTTAACTATATGGCGAATGTTAATCTTGTCCTTGGTATCACAGTAAAAACAATCAGGCAACTTGTGGCTGGCGCATGGTATCATGACTTTCGAAGTGTTCGCGTTGTTACAATACGTGTAAAATTCAAACAGAAATATTTTCGTGACTTTATAATCAAAATATTGAGAATTCGTGACTTAATGGACTTTCGTAAACCCCCCTCCCCCAAAAATTAGTGACTTTTATGACCCAGTAGACACCTTGAGTTTGTATTGTGCTACACTATCCTGCTCTACTTTTCATTTAACATAAGGGATTTTTAATTTTTAACTTCACTGTTACACATATGACTTTTTCAGGTTTCCCTGCTTTCCAGTTGAATATCAATTAGGAATGGGCCCTCAAATCCCTAAGGATATTCAAGATTCGAGGATTTGAGAAAATTTCAGATTCAAGACTCATATGTTTTGTTTTTTTCTTCATTTTTTCCAAGAGAAATTTGTTTTAGAGCGCTAATAATGCTTATCGGTGGTTCAGAACCAATTATAATTATAGGATGAATTTAACAACCATGACCAGACCAGTAATTTAACACTTAACTGAATGTATGAATGTTAAACTGAAACGATTATAAGAAATAATGTTAACATTTAGTTAATATTTGTATTTTCTATTCCTCTACTAGCCTATATTTATATTTCCTCTTATGGTCAAAATTATTCCAAGATTCAGATTCATAAGATAGTGGATTCGACCCGACTCTAATATCAATCCTAATTTTCAAATCTACAAAATGCACACCAACAATATTATAAGAACAAAGCAAAATATTCCAATAATTTTTTTTTCTTTCTTTCAAAACCTAAACTTCCATCAGTCAATAACCTGTGCCCCAACAACATTATCACAATGAGCAAATAAAAGTACAATTATTTAAATTTAGTGTACCTATTACAGTTTTTACTAAACTAAAAATTACTCTCAAATCAAGGTCTTGCTTTACTTGAAGTTTGGCTCTCTATGGCCCGCTTCACATGGGCGTTTCATTGTCGTGCATATCTACTAACATGCATCAGGTATACCTCGCAATTTGATTAATGAGTCTTTCACACAAACAATTTCTACCGCGTGATTTGCCGACATATAGAGTGAATCACCAACTACAAAACATTATAAGTCAGTAGCTTGCTAGTGTGTTCACACACAATGGAGGTGAATAGAGAACAAGCAATGATAGTGTATATATAATACACCAAAGGATACAACAGGGAGTAAAGGAACAAAGCTGTGTTTGGGTTCACTCACTAAATTAGCGCGTGATTGACTGCTACACAAAGCGTCTTGTTTTTTAATCTGCTAGCTTATACAGTATTGTTGCCAAGAATTACATTGTTGTTTTTCTTTATTATGTCTCTTATTACTCCTTTCCTAACTATATTAAATATAAATATGTTTCTATGGATCTTGAATAATTAATATATTTGAATTATTGGTTTAATCAGATAACATACATATCTTTAACTAAACTATATATTAAAAAAAACCCAACCAGTTTGGGTTTTTTCAACCCTGAAAGACTCAGACTCGATCTTGCACCAAGAAGGCAAAGTTACAACTGAAAACGTGCGGTAGCAACCGTTTATGTAAAACATTTCCTTTTCTTTCTTTGATGTTGAGCAATGCCGCTGCCGCCAACGCCAACTGCCGAGAAAATTTTGAGGAAAGCTCGTTGGAATCAAGCCTTCATGCGTTGGACCAATCGCGCAATGACCGTGTGAAAGGACTCATTTGGACCAAATTATCTTGACCAAACGCAAGGTAGACCTAAAGTGATGGTAGGAGACACGCGCGACAAGGAAACGTTTGTGTGAAAGGGAACTAAGGAAAGAGGATAAAATACTCATTTGGACCAAATTATCTTGACCAAACGCAAGGTAGACCTAAGGTGATGGTAGGAGACACGCGCGACAAGGAAACGTTCGTGTGAAAGGGAACTAAGGAAAGAGGATAAAATAGGAATAAAACAAAACTGTTGTTTTTCATTTTCATGATAATTTAAAAGCGACACTCTCGCCATTCTAGTGTTAGTAGAAATTAGAATGCCAATTGTTTTTACTACAAGTATCAAGATGAGGCCTCACCATTCTCTTGTATAGTGGCAATGTAGCCTTTCCGCCGACGTCTTTTTACTGGTGTCTTGGGAAGCAATATTTGTTTGCCATTAGTGAGTGAGTTGATCTCTTGTACAACCTCTTCCAACCAAGAGTCCATATCCTAAAAAAATAAAACAAAATAGACTGTCTACGTCAGGGCAGGCACAACCAGGGGTGAAACATGAACATTTGCATGGATTGACATATTCTGAGGGGTAGCAAAAATTGTGTCAAAGATATATTATAATTACCAGTAAAACTTCATATCATGTTCAAACAGATCCAAATTTGAGATTATAAAGTAACAAAGCATATCCTAGGACTCACCCGCTGGGGGGTCGGTCACTCCTGAGTACCTACTATGTTTGTGAGATTTATTTATAGTATTGTAATCCCCCATTTACACTCACTTCCCTCTCACCATTCATGCCTGTTGGCTGTCTTTCAGTTTAATTACCTCATACTTCACACAATTTTACTCTACTGGGTTTTACCCGCAGGCCATCAGTCATTGCGGGCCATTGTCATCCTAGATTTTGTATTTGTGCAAATTTATAAACTTTTTTTTTGTATGTGTGTTTTTGAACGTGAGTGTGGGAGGAGAGGAGAAATCAGTCAACATTTTAACAAGGAAACATGGGTGACCTGGTGGTCTAGGGGTAAGGTATCAGACTTCTGTGCTGAGGGTCCGGGGTTCAATCCTCGGTCCCGGCACAGATTTATCTGATTGCCAAACCCTTCCTTCACCTCTGACAAGACGTGTATTAATCACAACTTGTGAATGTGAGGAATGCCAGGCCTCCACCGTGGTTCGGATTCCACGTTAAACTGTAGGTCCTCCATTTCATCTCACAATCACCCTACCATCACACATTAGCGTAAGTGCGTATAACCCGAACGGGTAGTAAGACGCGGTGCTAATAATAATAATAAGGAAACAAAACTGGTAGCACTGGGCTTGATTTTTATTATAGCCTAAATATATTGCCTGCTTAGTGTACTCTTTGTTTAGCCGGAAAGGTAGCATGACTACCTTGAATTATTCCACTGCGAAGCCATAGTATAGTCCATCAAGGTTAGATTGCTACCTTTCAAGATAAATGGAGTGTAAAGTCCAATTTTATAGGAAGAACAGTAGAATTCACCAACATTGATTGGAAGATAATAACATTTGGCATTATAGAAATATGTTTTATTTGATTGATTTACTACATTTATTTCATCTAAAACATTATAAAAAGACTTTTAATAGTACCTCCTTAAGGATTACTCAATGATTTGTCTTTACATTATTAATTATACAGACTTTTAATGCAATACAAATTTAATATTTTCATTTACACCATATTGGCAACATGAACTACAATAGTGCAGAGAGCTATAAATGAAATGTATTATACTTCCACGTTTATCTTACTAGAACCAATCATTATAAATCATAAACAAATTATTATTTTGTAAACCTTAAAAAATACAAAATATTTGTTTCAAATGAAAGTTATTTATTTTTTATACTGCAGAAAGTGAACAACTATTAGCGTTGGGTATTGGCGTCATCAAAATAAACAAGACTCCCTACCAAGTCACCATATTGAATTCTTAATTACGACAACCTTTTAAAAAGCTCCACTTTGGTTCTTTAATTTAAATAACTCTAGAAGATATATTTAAATCACCAAAAAAGTTATAAAATGTTTATTTATATAACAACTATTTAAATTTTAAATATTTTAAAATACTAGCTTCATTTTAAATACGTTGAAAAAGTAAAATATACCGCATGCTAGCCAATGAGATTAAAAGCGTCCGTTTGTTTTCGTGTTTATATAATTTGTGTTTTAGCCTATTGATTAATAGAAAGATCGGACGAAAATCAACCAGTACATAATATAATTTTTTTTAATGCCGGTAATTTTTTTGGTAAAAATTACTCTACTTTGAAACGTATGATCTGTGATTTGTAAAGTGTATTTGGCAGTGTCTACTTTGTATGTACATCTTTTTTCAACTTCTTTATTCTTTTGTACGATTAATTACTACAAAGTGTTTGTGGCAGTGCAATATATTTAATTTTCAATTTTATGTTAGTATATTTTCTAAATTTAATATTGCGTGTGTATCAAGAAAATAAGTGGGTCTAACCTATTTTACCTTAATATAGTATTAATACAAAACATAATAAGATGAATTTGTTTTTAATAGGAGAGATTTATTAGGAGAGATTTATAAGTTTATATATTTTTAAATTAACATAACTTACAGTGTTTTAACTTTGTATTAAAACATTTTAAAGATAATATATTTAGTTAAGAAATTAGGTCGCATTTTTTTAAAACCTAGCCAACAAGATCGAAGATTAGAAGAGCCTAGTGGTTCCAATGTATCTGCTGGATTCCTACCACTCAAGTGCAATGTTCCTAAATTATCAGTTGAATTGCTCCAAATCAACGAGAGTAGTGTGAGATGGTGAGTAGGCCTATTATGTATTTTTTAAAAGTTTTTTTTTACATTATTCTACCTTTGCAAGGAGTGTTTTGTCTATGGCTAGTAGTTCTCAGGTCATTTATAGTTCAGAACAGAATGAAATGTGTTTCAACATCGCCTGGTTTTCTTCTTATTTACATAGTTTGTCAAGTAAGTCTGTTCACCGTAGGAATTGTTTTCTGAAAGGCCTTTTACCCTACCATAAAGCTAATATATAGTAGGAAATTTGTAGGAAAAAAGACCTTTCAGAGAGTAATTCCTACCGTGAATGGAATATAGTTACAAAAATTATAAAAGGCTACAGGAGGAGTACGTAAACACATACTTACTTCAGATAAAATGTGATTATAACTCGAACAGCTATAGGCCTATTAATCACAGAAAACTTTTGGATAGTGTGTTTGTGGTATTAAGACTAATTTTTGACAGCATTGTTTGTATACTGAACTCGAGCCTTCAAAATATACGGGGGTTGGTGTGCAAAAATCTCTAAATATATGTCACATTTTTATATAAGATAGTAAATAATAAATTATCTAATATTGTCATCCTGGTCACAAGAATACGGAGACCCTAATGACACTAAAATCATAATTATTGAAGATAATTTATAGCTAACTATTGAATCAAAACTAGGCGTATCTAAGTCCTATGTTGTTGATGCTTGAAAGGTTAGGTTCTGCTAGTTTTAAATACTTTAAAATAATAAAAAAGATAACTATTGCATATAATACTTTACAATCACAAAACTTACCAATAACTAAACCTTACCTTTAATTTGTAGGCTAGTAATCAATCAAACATTAGAATGGTGCTAGGAAAAAAATTATACAATAGTATATTAAAATTTAAAGGTAGAAACACATTTTTGTAAATAAGCCTACAATTTTAGCCAGTTGTTTGAATGCTGAAAAAATAACAAAAGTTTTCAAATAGGCCTAACAAATTTTATTATAACTTTAATAATCATTTATTGATCCTAATTGGGTTTTTTTTACTGGTATGAGTGAGTGGAAAATTAGTTAACATTATTTGTTATTTTCTATAAAATAAAAGTATCTTATATTTATATGTGTTGGTTTTGGCACAGGTACCATCCCCCTCCCTCCCAACGTATTTTATTCTACAAATTATTTCAAAGGTTGATTTTATCTGTAGACATACTTGATGAAGTAAGCTCTTAGATAAATATTGATTTCAGTTACTGTGAAAGGAACATTGATGAAGTTGAGACTCATGGAAAGAAGAGAATCAGAAAACAAATTCCTGGTGTTTTAGCTAAAGCAGTAGATGAGTTTACAAGAGATTCAGTACATCAAGTTATTTATAGAATATATAATCAAGGTTGGTTCCAGTGATCATTTACAAAACTCATACTTATATCTTGATCTCCCTTTTCAATCACTCACAGTTACTCCCTTATTAAATGTTTGTTTCATGTTATAAGTGAGGCCAGTATGTGTGGATACATATAGGCTACATTTTTTAGATGGAGTAAGTATGTGGACCACTGCGAGAAATCATTGAAGAAGATTGAAGATTCAGAGAGATGAAGATGGATGCGAATAATAATCAACCTAGGCGACAATGACAATAATGAAGATGAGTCCAACTTCAGCGATGATGAAGAAGAAGTTCTGGTTACACCTTTAGACAAGTCCAGGGGGGATAGTAACTAACTCCTAAATTTTCGAACGTGTTTTTATGGACATTAAATTATTTTAAAAATTACCTCATCAAAACATTAAAACAAGTTAAGCTCTTACACATCCTACATATTATAATGTCTAACCATTAATAATACACATATGTGATAGTGAATAGTCCAGTCTATGTCTTATTCTCGTCTGCTAAAGAAGGGGACTGGACCCCAAAAATTACATAATTATGTGTTGTAGTGTGTAGGCCTTGCCCGTCTATCCTCCTTTCAATGTTTTATTTTATACACATATGAAAAAAATAAAAAAATACAATTTTAAAAATTAAATATATTAAAATTGTCATTTATTTGTATTATTATAATTTTTCTTGTTTTCAAAACATATGTTTTGGCGTAGGGATACATTCTAGAAATCTTCTATTGTTCTTCCTACCAAAATCAGACTGTACATACAATTCACTGAGATTTTATATGTCTTCATTCAAATGGTGTTAAGCCATTTAAGTTAGAAGTGCCCAACATACAACCCACGGATGAGTTTTCTCCCGCCTGTGTACAATAAAGACAATGTGTACTTTATTTTAATTTTAGTGGGTTTTTGTATGTTTTGTTTAAAAACACTACTCATGTATCATGTCTTAAAACTCTCCAAGGATAAAACAAACTATCACAGCCAATTCTTTATAACCAGCTGGTCTAGACCAAACTCCTTAATGTAAGCTCTACTTCTCTTTTTGTTTTACTGGAAATGCAAACATTTGGTTATATTTCATACACCGCTAGACATCTCTTTTCCATCAATGGAATATCTTTGTGGTGTGTATTTATTTTCAAATACATGTTCATAAGTTATCATGTTTCTTTCAAAACTTAGAAAAGTAGTGTCACATTTTTAATGGAAAGTGGAGTGAGGATTATTTTTGTATTGTTAATACAAATCGCGAAATATTGTGGATTTTTTAAGTGTCTTGGCGATGAAAACCTCTCAACTTTATAAAAATTGGCAAAGAAGTATTTGTATGCATTTGGTAGTACCTACATTTGTGAACAAACAGTCTCAAGAATTAAGGTAATAAAATCCTAGAAGCGCTACCCCATCACGGACGAACATCTGCATGAATACAAGATACAAGTGTAAATATAATACTTTTTTAACTTATCATTTTATATACTATAATATCCCTTGTTGACACAATCGTAAAACAAAAAAACCTAACAGATTTATTAATATATTTTGTTCATTTAATAAGTTATGAAAACACCAATTACACAGAAATCCTTAAAACTGTATTATTAGATTCATTTGTTAACACTTTTGACTGATAATATAGTATTACGTAAGAAATAATTATTTCCGAATTGGTTAACATTAGTCACTTTCAGATGCCATAGAGCCGAGAGTTGTATAAAATTGAGTCCAAATCAACTCACCTGGGTACACTTTGAAGCATTCTCAATGTGAACAGACACTTCTTTATGTAAGTTTTCAAGATTTTCCATCAATGTACTCTTCAACATTTTGGTAGCTGGTATTTAGTATTGTTCTTCTTTCAACAACGGATTAGATATTCTGCAAAAGTTTGGAAAACCGCTTTAGCAGTAATCTGAATAATTAATTTAATAACTTACATTCTATGGCTATCTGAAGGTACTCTAGATATTATGGAGGAAAGTTAATTGTCTTTTACTGTCGTTCAAATAAAGGTTTACATTTATTTTTGAGTATCGTGCAAAGATTTACGCGCAGGACAATTGAGTTCACCACATTTATATACAACTTTTCTAAACAAGGTATAGCAACTGTTCTTAAGAAATTGTGACTAGCACACTGATGGTTTACTTGTGCAAGTACAATCAGCACACCCATTCTGCTGGCACCAAATTATTCAAATGCTTGCAGAACAGCATGTAAACTGTTTAAGTTGCATGCAAACAGAGGTTTACCCTGTCATGTTGGCATGCCAGTTAACACCTGACCCGGCAGTAAAGTGTAAATACCACTTTAATTTTTTTAAACTTATATTGGTACCGAATCATTATAAGGTCTATTTTCTAGATTTTCTAATCAATTTTTAAATTGATTTAATTTAATTTCAATTATAAATAGTTGAATTTGTAAAAGATTCACAAAATAATATAACACAGAGATACAAGAATGTTATTTAATCCTGCTAAATATAAATAATGAAGCAAACACAAACAAGATTCAGGAAAATTTAAATTTTTAATGAATTGTACTGAGATTTTTGAAAATTGAACCTTAGTTCTTGTAATGTCTATTTAATAGTGTGGGAAATATATTTTGTCCTGCCAACTATAATCTACTGAGTTGTAAGTTGAGTTTGATCGTGCAAAATACATGATAGTACTGTACTGTTATCTTTTTAAACACAAAATTACATAATTTCACCAAGAATAATTAATCTTAACAAATTTATAATAGGAAATAAAACTAACATATTAAAACAAATTATTCTAATATAAGCTTATTAACTGTGCACACACCCACACACAAACACTTTCATAATGATTTAGTTTTAAGTGTAACCTAGGCCTATGATGGTGCTGTTTTATAAAATTGTGATAAGAATTAAGTTTATTACTTTCTTAATTTTTTGTATATAATAAATTTATATTTAAGCAGAAGCAAGCAAAGATAAATACATAGCCTGCTAAAAAACTAAATTGACATAAAATTTTATTACCACCTAGTCCTAGAGTTAAAGAGTTTATACGATTCAATATAAATATTATTAAAAGGGATGAAGCGAGACAGGGCAAATGTGTGTTCCTTAATACCAGTCTTGACTTTTCACATATCTATATAATAAAAATTATTGAAATTTTGTCTGGCTATTAACGATGTTTCTTATCCAGTTTTGACCAATCCAGTTTTAAACTACATATAATTATAATTAAGTCAAGCAGTGTGTGATGGTTTTATTTTGTTAATATTAATTTTGTAATCACACAGCCTAAATTGTGAGCCGTGTTTGTTTAATACTGTGAATGACAAAACGAGTATTGCATGATATTGTGATTAGCTTGTAAACAAATATAACACAGGGGCTGACCACATAAGGTGTTAGCATTCCTTAGGGGGAAACCAGGCCTGAAGGCAATTTATAAGGTGGTGAATCCAGCTATTGAGGCTCACTAATCACCATGTGGCTTGTTTCATGTTTATAGACTATATTGTAGTGAAAAGAAAGTTGTTTGACAGATCATATTATTGAGAGTGAAAACATAAGTCAAATTTCAAGAAAAGTGGATATAAATATGTATAGCCACTGGCCACAAGATGACAGCAAGTTAGTCATATCTTTGCCAGTTTATTTTGATCGAAAAGGACACTTATTTTTTTTAAATCTTTTGTAGTTTAAAGGTCTTGCATTTACTAATTTACTATTATCACCTACAAGAATTTTTTAAATGAAAATGTGAATAATTATAATCTAAAAATCTTAAGTTTAGTAAAAACATTTCTTTTTTACTGTGTTTTACAGGAAATAGCTTTAAATCATTGTTTTTAGGTAATTAAACCCTGTTTTTTTTTATAAATACATAACAAACTTACTTCCAAAATGCTTGTTTTTATTTTGAGTTTCTAAATTTGTAAGTTTATAATCTAATTAAAACTAGCCTACTATTTTTCTCCAAAATTGACATTTTCTTAATAATGTCTGAAACTTAAAGAACAAAACTGTCGGGTTTGGACCACGTAGTAATGTTGAGTTGAGCTTCTAGGATGAAAATGTACATTTATAGTTTCTTAATAAAAAACCTTATAAACATAATATAAAATATTGTGTACTAAAATACTTATTACGTGCTTAAACATCTTCAATGCCATTGAAATATATTAGATGTGGGGTTTTTAGTTTTGATCAAAATGTGTGACAGCCTACTTCAAGTAGCCTACCTTTTTAGTTTCAGTTGAAGACGTGTGTCTACAAAATATTTTAATCTGAAAAATATTAAACAATATTCATTTGCAAGAGTTTGGCTTGTTATGGAAAAAAAGTAATTTGTTGTAATTGTAGACAGTTATTGTGTCTTAATAAATATGTGAAATCACCATTGGGCTATAATTTAATACAGGTATGAATTTACCGTTCTTTCTTACACAATATGGGCGAAAGATTTTGAGTACCTATAAATAAGTATAGTTTTCTTTTAAATTTAAAAAATTACAAGAGCTATAGAACTTTATTTTTTTTAGCAAAAGGCCTGTACCTATTAATTTGGCTTTAGAAAAGTTGCCTTTGTCGTGTGTATGGATGGTAGAAAATTTTAATTTTCCATAATATAATAAAGAAAAATTATGTCCTCTTTGCACACCACCCCAGAATAATCACATCTAGAAGACCCATTCCCTGTGCATCCTGAGTGAGTGAAACCACAATAAAGGCCCCGACACAGACTCCATATCCGTATCTGTAGTCTGTACTCCATGGTCCTGGTCCTCAATTAATTCTATTCACAATTACAGTCCACATCCATAATCACATGACCGTTCCAACCAATGAGATAGTCAGAGACTTCATCCAATCAAAAACTTCAAAAGAAAATAGTCTGGAGCAAGGGGTGAGCGCCAATCAGTCAGCTGGTCAATAAAAGAAACTAAAAAAACAGTTTTATTAATAAAACTTCCAGGATATACTTAAAATGTTGTAAAATCACAATAAATGTATTTATAACATAATTTTAACTTTCAAACTTGAAATAAATTAGCCCAAAAATGCAAAACAAATGTAGATAACTTATTAGTATTCTGAATGTGAGCAAAGCGAGCGCATTAAATATTATTTTCGTTCTTCCTTTATGTGCTTATGGGTTTTGATCTTTAATAAGAATCACAAAATAAAATTTAATTGAAAACAATTTATTTTTCTGTTTAAAATGGTCACAACGCGCATGCGCATATTTACTCAAATGTGATTGGTAGTCCGTATACTAGTCCTTAGAATGTTAAAGTTGATCAACTTCTACAGAGTACAGACTTACGGATAGGCTAAGGACTCTGTGGCCAGAGAAATCTGATACTGTAGCATCAATTTCTTACAGACTATGCCAGGAGCTAAGTTATAGAAAATATATATTTATATTTTTTAAGTTAACACTAAAAACTTCTAAATAGAGATTTTATTAACTATATTATTCGCATAAATGGGTCGGTATCGAGAATATCTTCATTATTTGAAATCTAAATAACCCAATATTCTAGAAATTTCCAAAACATTTTAACTGTCAGTTTAGCTTTTTTTTTTACAAATTACATAATATATTGCCTTTGAGAGTTCGGCACCCACTGCATAGTCCTCTAACTTAGTATAATTATATAAATTGTAATATCTATGGCCGTATTAGGGGCCTAAACTTAATTGTTTTCAAGGAAATATTTAAAAAAAAGTTAACTACTCCAGACATGCATAGCTAAATAACGATAGTATTTACCGAAAAACAATTGGTATGGCACAGCTTTATAAAACAATTGTAAACTTTGATTGTGATATAATAAATGCACTTCCTAAATAAAAGCTCGCAATAAAACAAACTTTCCTACCGCCATATTTCTAACGGACGAAGGATTTTGATTTTTAAATTTTGATTAATAAGTGTGTGTGTGCTTTCAATGCTGCCAACATAGTCTATGAGTACGATTAAAATACCTGTTGGGACTTGATTAAATTCATTCTCACAATAAAACCTTTTGTAGGCGAACCTTGACAAACAATGAGTCACAACCTTTTATATGTTCTACTGTGTTTTGTTTTTCTTTGCTTGGTCCTACAAAACGAATAAGTATATATTATCTAGGTAATAAATTATCAATACTGCATATTCAAGCTTTGTGTTTAAAATATGTATAATGTAATATAAGTTTGATGTTTACCATTTTCAATGGTACCCATAAGGACTTGCAGATTTAAACTTACCTCTGTTGTCAAATTTAGATATTTTAAAATTACAACTTAATATTATATGAATAATTTAAATTTATATTCTTTGTTCCCAGATATATAAAATACAATTCACATTTTTGGGATACGATATTACTAAATTTTTTTGGCTGGTTCTGGTAACACGGGACGTGGCAGCAGCCATTTAGGTATAGTAAATGGCTGGTGCCACGGTGTTTTTAAAACTGGTGGATAGTCCGAGCTGGTAGTGATACACAGTGAAAAAAACTTAAAAACTAGAATTTGAATGCTTTTAAGTTATCAAAGGGTCGCGATGGCCACAGAGAGAAAAGTTGTGGTCATAAACTACAAAATGTTTGAAAGGCTGTAATAAAGTCAGTCAAGTTTTTAATATAAAATACACGATTTGAACAATATCTGCAAATCTAAATAAATATATTTAAGCTCAATTGGATATTTAGCTCAGATGCAGGTAAACTGAAATAAATAATAATTAAAGTTGCCTTGTAGCTTTAAAAATCCAGTATGAACAAATAAACAAGGCTGTCGCCAAGGGGGAGGGGGGGTTTGAAGGCCCAAACCATCCCCAAATTTTATGAACAAAATGGCTTTATTTATGGTTCAAACAATATAAAAATTAAGATACAAGAAGTACAAAATAGGGTGTTGTATTACCATAAAAAGCACTTCAGAGAGCTATTAGAAGTGTTTAATATTTAAAAATTTCCTAACCTTTGGCAGTAAGGGTGTTATGGTGCCATAAAAATACTTCAGATGCTTCTAGAGGTTTTTAATATTTAGAAATTTTCTCAGCCTTCAGCAGTTAGGGTGTGGTGGTACCATAAAAAGACACTTCAGATAGCTTTTAGAGGTGTTTGATATTTAGAATTTTCCAAGACTTCGGCGGTTAGGGTGTTGTATTACTATAAAAAAAACTTCAGATAGCTTCTAGAAGTGTTTAATATTTAGAATTTTTCCTAGCCTTCAGCAGCTAGGGAGTTATGGTACCATAAAAAAATCCACTTCAGATAGCTTCTAGAGGTGTTTAATATTTAGAATTTTTCCTAGCCAACAATTGGGGGATGTTTCCACCAACCCCCCTTCCCCCAATTATTGGCTGGCTACGGCCTTGTAAATAAATAAATCAATTTTAAAATACAGTTACCTAAAAGCTCGGTTCAAGGCTTGATAATCACCCCAAATTAAAAAAAGTTTTGGAACCTCTTTTCCTCCTCCCCCCCTTCCGTTCTCAATATTATTGCCCTTATTATTGTACTCTCCTTTGCTATTTGGAAATTTTTCCTATTTCGAAATGCTTAGAGTTGAGAAAAACACTGGTTCACCCCACCCCCATATATTTCGTGCTATGCCCCTGAGTGTAAATTGTAGATGTAAGCATTCTNATAGATTTTGTACAACGCCCCTGGGAAGCGATGAGGTTTATCGATGAAAAAATCAAACCCATGCAGTAATTAAAACATATAATTTTATTTTAAATACAGTAACTTGCACTGATGGTAATATTTACAGTTTTATGTTTGATGTTTCAATGCATCATGGGTAAACAGAGATTCCCAACTTTCCACGAGAGTTTGAACAGCTGCACCACTATATGCGCACTCACTGTAGGCCTACTGCTTTCAAATTTCAGCGTACGTGTGAATTCACCTTACAATGTTAAAAGTTAAACACAAAATAAACACTAGAAAGTGTGTTAGACTATATTAAATCGTTTTATTGTATTTATAATTTAATAACTACAAATTAGTCTATAATTTAAATTTCAATAATACCATTTTTTATTTTTTGTGAAATATCTCATTTTTTTCTTGTTATTTTTCCTGCAATTTTCGAAAAATAGGCAAACCTTAAGTAGAATTATTTAACCAAAAGTTAACTGAACCGAAAAAAATAATTATTAATGTCTACAGTGACTTCAATTTTTTTCTACGGTACATACACTAAATCCTTAAACCTTACTGATAGATATTATAATATGGTATTTAAAACAACTCAATAAAATAATAAAATTCTAGTCACAATCACCAAACTAAATTAATATACATTCAAGGGTGCCCACTGAGATGGCGAGCGTGTGGTGGGGCGAAAGCGTGGCGTCTGCATGGCCTGTGGTGTAGGTATGGCCCGCATGTGGCTGTGACTTTCAAAAGCTAATTGATGGGGCATCTTCACCATCAACAAACCATACGTGACTACGGACATAAAATTATTATACATTCTTGAACTGTCTTTAAATTTAAATTAAACTTTATTTTTCTTACCTCCTACTCCAATATATTTTGCAATCTTGCTCCAAGATTGTTCCTGTATTTGATGTCAATGGTAGTCATTATTATTGATGTCATAAAGGAAGGATAAACTCTCCTCCAGTTCCACTAACTTAATATTAAATTCTGGATCGTCCCGCATTGAATAAAAACTCGCAAACAAAATTCAGAACAAAATAAATGATGGTCCAGTAACCAACTCCAGTACACTACACAGCCATAGGCGTGTGGCGATCACCATACGAATTTAAATATCTCGGGAGCCTAGTGGCGGGTGCATGGCGTCGCGACACACGCTACACGCCACACCACTTCAGTGACTCTCCATTGGGTGCTATTCCATTAATTTACAGGTTCTCGCCTCACGCCACATGCCATACAGATGCCACGCCTCCATCACACCATACGCTCACCATTTCAATGGGCGCCCTAACTTAAATACACAGTTTAATCACAGTGTAACACCCACGAGTTTGGGAATTTTACGTATATCTTATTTAAAGGAATTTTTTCTCTTCTTTTTCAAAACCTTTTGGGATAGCTGAGCTTATCCTGCCTACCCTGACGCCTCACTACTGTATATTTGTTAATTATGGCTATCTGTTATGGCCGCATCTAAATATTATATTCTTTAATTTGAAAATCATATGGGAATCAAACCCAAGACCTTTTGCTTAGTATCCCAATTGTCTTTCCACTGAGCTATCCAGGAAGGAATAGTTTCATGTCCAGGGCCATTCTTCACTTATATTTTAAGGCAGGGTCTGTGATGGACGTGCGGGAATAAGCTGCTATAAATGAGTGGTCAATTAATAAGTTCACGAGGTATCAGATAACGCAACCACCCTTGACCCAGGTTTATGCTGCCATGAGTAAAATGGTGACCATAGGAATGAGTATATTGTGATGGATTGAATAGCTAAGCGATTATACTTGTTAATTACGGTTAAAGCCGCATATAATATTCTTCTTATTCTTTAAATTGAAAATGCGCATTCACGAGTAAAAAAATGAACCTGAGCGCCGGACAAATCCTGTATGGCTCAATTGTAGAGAATTGGAGTGCTTAGCTAAGTGTCCGGGGCTCAATGCTAGTTTCTATAAATAAGTATAATTTTAATAATTATGAATACAAATTTTATGTTTCAGCAATGAGCTTTACTTTACCTTTATGTTGGAAGTTTCTACCATGATAAGCGGAGTATATTTAAACTCACGGTGGCTATTAGACGGCATGGTATAAAAGAAGCGGGGATTAACGTCTACCACGCCTATTTGTATTGGGATTTTTGAATTTTCGGAGTCCGGATAATTCAAACACACAATTGTCATATGGCCACGGTGTATAGTTTATGGTAAGTGGCGTCTTTTTTGTTTATTAAAAAAATTTTATAATATACATTTATTTATTACTTTTGGTGGAACTTTAGTAACAAATGTTGGCAACATTGAATTTCTAGATGAAAAGCATTTTGACATTTCTTGCCTTAATGTTTATTCTGTACTGTCTGTAAATAAGACCCGGTACTTTGACTTAACATGTATTTTTTTACGTTATGTCATACAATTATAATAAATTAGTTTTTATTTGTTAGTGAACTAAAGGTATGATCGGTAAATGTTGTCCAGAATGCACACAACAGGTAAGTGTTTACACATAGGCTGCTTGTAATTATCTCTACAAGGGTGCTTGGTGTTTGGGACACTTGGATTTTAAATGTACTTAAAAGCAGAGCTGTTGAGTCGGTATAAATGTACAGAGTCTTGACTCCGGCTTCAAAATAAAAAGTTTTATTTTAACAACACATGGATAAATTTATCATTTTATACATTATCTCTTAGGACCAATATTTGTAATTTGGATTATCAAATTGATTCATATAGGAGGCCTATAAACGCACAATGCCCAAGAAGCTTCTCATGAATAGGCCAGTCAACGGGCAGTTATGAATGGGGTTTGACACTAGTTCAAACAGTTATGAAATGTGGCTAGTTCATACATATAGCCTACTGTAGTTGCTCTAGGGGCTTAGGTAACATTCAAAATTTTCTACCTTTGAGTTGTACTCGCGCCGCCATTTTAAAATTTTCAAAATATCACTTGCAGTAGGTCTTACTGTAAAATGTGTTCTTAAAAAAAATTAAAGATTGCTTTATTTCCTACAATAAAGATTTCATTAATTCTTCATATAAAACAATTTTTGTTAAGCTTTGTATAGCTGTTGTACTATTATGTGACTGTAGGTTACATGAACATTTTGTAATGAAAGAAGCTTACCCAACTGGCGCAGGAAGAAACGAACAAGGTGTAAGGGAGGAAACGACTCAAAAAATAACTGAGGCAGCCACACGATACTTAGGTTATGATAGCAAGCGAGCCTGCCTTCCGTGACAGCTCTTGTTTTCCTTCTAGGGTTTCTGGGGCAATGCGGTTTGAATAAGAAAAGAGTGATGGGGATTTTGGGAAGTACAGCTTGTCTAATACCGTATTATATTTATCGTTATTTATCGTGCCTAGTGCAGCTTGATTTCCCACTGGTGAAGTCAGTAGCATAAAAATAATTGGGGAGGGGGGGCTGCAAAGAATAACGTTGCGGGCCGTGGGTTGGGCAGGCCTGTTCTATGAGAACACATTTGGCAAAATTCCAAGGCAAATACTGTACTTGTAAACACTTACAAAATTACCACTTTAGAGGGCACTTTTTGCACCTTAAACAAAACACTATCATTTGTTGCCATGAAAATGCATCTCTTTACACTAATGAATTTTAAGGAAATGTACCTACCAGGCTCTACAACTGGTAAAGTTATTAATTGAATGGCTGAGCACAACGGTTAAGCTTATTTGTGCTTTGAAATTTCGGTCATTAGTATAATGGTGATAAAGGTACAGTTAATTAAATGCATATTTAATGTTATCAATCAAATTACTTTGACATATCCCTCCAAGTATTTCTGGATATTTGTGTTAAATTAGCACTATTGAAATGTTATAAAACACTTTTTAATAGCTGAGATTCCACCTATTTTCTAGCATGAATTATACAAGTTTATAACTTAATTTTTTTAAACAAAATTAATAACCAAACCAAGTCGGTAGTATGATTTTTAACGACTACCTGTCTAAAAAGTCATTAAAATCTTAAACAATTGTTTAAAAAAAAATTGCCCATCGTATTCACTCCAGTTTTTATAGAAAGAACCTATTAGAAAATACACACTTATATCCTGTCACCAAAATTGATAACATTTTATTATTTTTATTTTTTAACAGCCGCAGATTACATGATTATAGATTAATTACTTTTACAGTTGTCAGATACGGTTATTCCTATGATAATTGGACTGTAACTACTGTTGTGGCTAACAGGTGCCAGTGGCTTGTAAGGCATGCCCATGTGGATACTCTTTCTTCAATGCCAAGCGTACAGTGAGTACCTCCGATTCAGCAGCAGAAACGACAGCAATGGACGAGGGTGGTGCTAAACGGCGACGCACTGAAAGAGTCAAGAGGGGCAAACCTAACTTCTATGATGCATCACAGTTTGATAAGGATACTAAGAAGGTTTGCATTTCAAGGTTCTAGAAACACACTAGGGCTAATTTAAAAACATTTATAGTTGTATATTTTGCTAGGCATGGAAAAGGGCAACAAAAAAAAGGGATGTGTTGATAATACCTTTCTGTAATATATTAGGCGATATATCACACTTTATATTGTTATGCATGTTTGATATATCTTTGATTGTGTTACAGCGAGTGCGCAATCGTGTAGACAACACACAGAGGCGTGCTAACATTGATGAGCGCAGTGGACAGTTGAAGAAGAAGAAGGGTGGGGTTAAAAAGACTGAGAAAGATGAAGAAGACAAGGAGTCTGTAGAAGAGTGTGTGTCCCCTGAGAACACTATGAAAAGCATTGTGATTCTTGCAGAGCTCAACAGAAAGATGGTGGTCACTTCATGGAGGGCTTGAGCACATTTTCAAACTAATGGCATTTTTGATGTAACACCATTAAACTGTTCTAATTTTATTGATATAATCTTTTATTTATAAAGGTGTAGTAGATACATCTTATTAGTTTAGAGCAGAGGCTCAGAAACTATTCGATTACACCACAAGTAGTGATTGTAAGAAAACTACATTTTAATTAGAAGTTGATCTTTGGGTCTTCTAAACTTGTAATATATACACATAATTTTTGAGAGTGACCAAAATAACCTTTGATAAGTCATAGTTGGTTATGTTACTATTTTAGTGTCTGATTAACAAACTGAGAACAAAAGAGATGAGTGTCATAGATATTCCAGTGCATGTTTAGAATTTTGACATCAACAGTAGGTCAAAGTTGTTTCTTAAAGCCTATCTTTGTTTTAATATTTTGTGCTGTGAGCCTGACCCATTTCCTATACTAGTCGTTATTTGTTTCAAGGTCATACTAGGGATGGAAACCCCTCTCCCCTCAACAGTGTCAGCTTATTAGAGTGAGAACCTCTGCTTGATAACAGTCTCCCACGCAGCATAACAATAGTCAACACTGAAACACACATCTTCATTAATCTGACTATAGGTAGTTTTTGGGTTTTAATGCAGTGGTTTTTTTTGCTAGTGTAACTCCGTTCATAGTTTTGCATGTGCTGGCTAAGATGGAAAAATCTTTCGCCATTGATTCTGTGTTTGCGAGGGAGGACTTTACTTAAGTTACTGTAGACAGAGTTGTAAACAGGATTATTTAAAAAGAAGTTTAACCCAGTTGGGATCGGATTTTTTTTTCAAAAGTTTAATTTACTATGTATAATAACTGATCCAACCAATCAAGCAAATATAGTTAATTATTCGAGATCAAGTGAAAGATATTTTAATTAAAAATATTAAGGAAAGAAGAAATAAGGAAAACAATAATAAACTAGTTTATTTAAATAATTGTTTGCAATTTTTTGTGAGAGAAATAGAAGGGGTTTGGAAGCCTAAGTTTTTTTAAAAATAAAATGCATCTCTAATGAGTTTCTTAAACGCTTACGAGTGTCGAGCAGAGTTTGGTTTGAATTTGAATAAATACATAAATTTAAAATTTATGCAAATAAAAATAAAATATCTGTTAATTATTTTAATGATTTAAGACATTAAAAAGAGTTTTGAATTAAAAATTTTTTATTTTTAAATAATTAAAAAAATTAAGTCATAATAGGATTATATTTTTAATATACTGTGATGGTAAACGAAAAATTAATTGTGATTAAACTTAATGTTTCTGACCGAAGTTTAAGAAAATTATTAGGGGTGTGCGAATATTCAAAATTTTGAATACTTAACGGGTGAATATTTGATTCGGTTATGATAACCACAAAGCTTCATTATTATAAATATTAAAGGTTAAATTACACATTTCAGTTCAATTTTTGTCATTTTGTTGCCGTAATGTAAATTGAAAATTAACGTAAACATTACAATAATCTGTACTAATTGAGTTGTATCATCTTGTGCTAAAATGTGTTTCAATCCAACTTTTTGTAAACACACTATCATGTTTAGTTATTCCTTTAGTTTCGATTTCATTGTTATAAATATAGGATACTCCTTAACAAAAATTTAAAAAAATATCCTTTCATATTTACAAATGCTATCTTTGAAACCAAAACAGTTATTTTTATTGTAAATTACTAATAAATACAACTACTTCAAGTCTTCAAACATGTATGGAAGAAGCCAGTTTCCTCTCTATGTAGATTGATAATTTTTTTAAATTCCACCACATCATAATACCTATTTGGACTATACACATACATTAATTACACTAATGGGATAAGGATGTGGAAGGCAAAATTTAGGAAATTTACCTGCATTTGTGTAGGAGATTGGAAAACCATTTAGGAAAAACAACTTCAGCATACCTGACCGGGACTCGAACCTCGATTTTCCAGTCTTACATGAGATCATTGACATTTTAACTGACTAAAATCTCTCCTGGCAATCTCATTGGTTGGTATAGCCACTCATGATGGTGAATAATGTGTAAATAATCTAAATTAACTTTGTGAATTTTGAATTCTGTGTGAAGCCAAACAAAGCCCTACTGTATATAAAAAACTATATAACATAGTATAGAATTGTTGACATTGATATTATTTTAAGCTTGTATTAAATTATAAAAACTAAATCTAGATAAAAACTTGTTTTCTTTGGGTGACGTTTGCTTCTCTCCACACCTTGTTGCAGAATAAGTGCGAACATCTCCTAGTTAAAATATATACAACATTAAGATAAACAATATGATAAGCAACAGGGAATAAAAATTTTAAAAAAGAAGCAAGGTTTTAAAATCTCTTAATCAAAGGAATTTTTTATTTCCATTAAATGTCATAATAATTATTACTATGCAACAATCATTTAAAATATTTGCACATCCACTAAAACATAGATTTACAGTCAGTGTTGAAACAGTTAATTAACACCTATTAAAAGTTACATTTTGCTCTCATGTTTTAATATTCCCTATAGACTAATTCAGATGTACGGTTGTGATTTATTAGTTCATAATATTGTTTTACCTCTTGTAGAAGAAAAATATTAATGGATTCAATTATTTTTCAGAGTTTTTTAAAATTTAATTCACATCTCAAAAGCTCTGGTTTTTTTTTTACTTTATTAATAATCAACTGTCTGAACTTTCACACAATATTATTATCACAGGCGATTGAGGCGAGAATCTGTTTATTTTTACTCTAGCCAAACAGCAATATGAAAAGAGGTCAAAATTACAAATAATTTAACTGAAATATTTTCCAGACTTTTCTAATGAGTAGTTATTTTTTTATCAAAAACATAGATATTGTATTACAAAGCCTTTAAGTGGTATAGATAACATCATTTTCCTAGACAATCCACAATTAGTGCTGTTTTGTCGAGGAGTAAAACTAAAACACATCAATCATACACATATTAAATAAAATATAAGCTTTTCTGTAACTTAATACTTAAGATTCCCACAAAAGTAAACACTTGAAAATGAGTTGTAGATAATTAATGAATAAATAAAACACACATACAAATATATAGTGAGATAAATAACTGGTGCATTATCAGATCTCATGAGCTTCAACACAAAATTAAAAGAAAAAGTTAATAGGAACTTATATACAACATACATAAATCTAAGGAAAAATGCAGATGAGTTTTAAACCCTTCAGATTATGTAATATTTAATGAAAAAATAGATAATTGCACATTATCATGCCTCAAGGACATTTATACAAATCCTTCTAACACATAGATACCATTTACAGTCAATTCTAGTATGTATTTTTTATTTCAGCAACACGACATTGATTCTCACTAGAAAGTTTGTGCATGAACTGAGAGGGGGGGGGGGGGGCTAAGGTGGAGCAAGGACTGTTTCCAGGGGCGGGGCTTAGAACATTTTCGGCTTGGGAGGGGAGGGGTGTAAGACTAAAATGAACATGGCAGCTTTATAAATGAAGTTGACCATCTTGATAAATTAGAGTGTACTGCCAAGAGTGGTGTTCCTAGCGCATGTACAAGGGAGTGCACTGCCAAGAGTGGTGTCCCTAACGCATGTGCAAGGCAACTTGATCAGAAACTGAATTTATTTAAACTATAGAATCTGCATCACAAAGTTGAAATCGTCAGCACAAATTTCAATTGTTAGGCCAGTCTGACAACCCCTCTATTCTTACTACTGAATACTTTGGTTCACATTAGCTGGATTGTTCACGAATGGGTGGGTTATAATGAAGCAACCACTTTGATTCACATGAGAAAGAGCTCCTAAGAACTCTTTATAATAAAAGTTATAAATAACTACCAATTCCTTTATTTTATATTAATGATTGATAGGATAGCAATAGCATTAAAAATACCTGGTAACGTGGTAATTTACACATCTATGCTATGGTATTACCATTCATGTATCTTTTCTCCAACACTTTTCAGAAAATAAAAATGATCATTTTTATATAGAAATTTCTAAAAGTCTTTATCAAAATACAGCCAATTATGATTTTTTATATGAAATATTTTATACTTTTTTGTATTTTTGTGTATTATAAAGTGTTTAACCATAGCTAATAATGAAAGGAGGATTTCACAGAGCACAATTCAAATGAAGTATAAGGATCAATGAAAAGAAATGGTTTTAAAGAGGATTTAAATAAGATGTGTAGGCAATTCCAAAAGCTTCGAAAAAAAATATTCCGTTAATTGGCAGATGCTAAATTAAATANAAAAAAAATTAATTCAGAGTTACATTTATTTTTGTTCTTTATATACCTTTTTAAAATGATTTTGCTACACAATTATCTATGTACACATTTTGTAAGTGAATATTAAATTCAAAATTGAGCTCTAGATTAGGCATCGGTACTGAATTTAATTTTAATTCCTTTATATCCCCATATAACTTTCATTAAAACTTTTAATATTGAATAGGTTGCAACAAAAATAATAGCTTCTAATCTCAATTCATAATCAACATGTTGAATAATTGAAAACACAGGAAAATAAGTATCACACTCAATACTATTTTGTTCAGGACTTACCAGTAAAATCTTGAGGAGACAACAAAGAAACAAGAACACAGCACAACACTTTCTCAAAATGTGATAAACTGGTCTGAATAGCTTTGGTGACGTGGCCTCAATAAGGGAGGGAGAACGTGTGACGTAGTCTCAGGGAGGGGGTGAGAATGCATGACGTGGCCTAGAGAATGGAGGTTATACGCGCGCAACATGACCTTGGAAAGGGAGGAAGAAACTTGAAGCAAGGAATGTATTTTGCTGGTAGGTCAAATATAAATAAACAACACACTCGGAAAATACCAGCTTGAGTGCCCCTCTAACACCCTTTTGCCTATTATCGCCCCCTTTCAACTTAGCGCCCCCTTGTACAATCCCACAGCCCCCAAGGGGGCGGTACCGCCCACTTTGGGAACCACTGATGTACATCATAATACACTTTTGCATTAAGGTATTGCTTGATAGCCTCTTGCATAGTTGTGTTCTTAAATTCTTACAGAGAAATACCTTTGTATATATTCTTTTATTTAAGCTTCATTCTCTCTTTCATCAACAAAACCAGTTTATCAGTTGCTGACCTTGACATTTCAATGGCCAGGCCATCAGATGCACAATACCCTCTTTGATAGGTTATTCTACTCCCATTACATCTTAACTTATGTGGTAACATGCAGTTGTCATTAACTATACATTTTGACCTCTTTATAAAACCAATCATTGTTCCCCTGTGAATCTTCCCATGACAGTAACACCATGTGTTTCCTCTTCACGAATCATAAAGACAAATGGATGGTTGGCCTTGAATTCTTGAAGGTTATGGTTATTACTTTGATTAGTTTTAACCTCTCTTATCATAAATTCTGGAGAATATTTTACTTGTGCTGAAAAATGTCAACACATTTAATCAGAATAAATATTTTAAGATACTAGATAGACATTAAAGCACAATATGCAACATTTTAAAAATAAATAAACAATGTATTATTTTCAGTAATCCAAAAATCAGTATGGCTATCAAAATTTATTGAATAAATTTGGTTGTTGAGTTTTAATAATAGAGAATAGAGCTAAGCCAAAGATTCAGGGTTCAAATCCTATATCAGGCCCCCCTATATTAAATATAATTTTGCTTGAAAACAATTAAAGTCAATGAATCTTTTTACTAAAAATTTTGATTACAACATGCATCAGAGCAGAAATAAAGTATCAATATTTGAAAACTGGACATTTTATGATCAAATAATAGTTCTTGTCATACTTTTACAGTATTCTACTATCCAAATCAGTGAAACACCACTATGTGTACACACCAGGTTCCAAAATAACCCGCTGTATATACCAAACAGCTTTGAGCTCAATACTAACATGCTTAATCCTCCCCTTTATAACTCTCAAATTAAAATTATGGTTCAAGAAAGGCTAATTTTCTTTAAAGAAAGAAAACTGGTCTTGTTAGGGAAAAGTGGTATAAATGCAATTTAGTGCTCTCAGAAATGTTGAATATGCCATATATATATATATATATATAGAGATTAAAAATAATTGCCCACATTGAAAAGCCATCTAATATTATTATTTAAGAGGACCGATGATAGAAATCAAATTAAGATACATAAAACCAATATCAAAACATAAGGCAGTGTAAAACAAACAGATTATTAGTCTTTGTTACATACACAAGTTTGTCATTGTTTTTGAATGACACTTGATGCATTGTACAATTGTTACTCCATGGTGTTCCAGCTACGGAGGGGGATGAACAGAAACGACACAAGTGTTAATATAAAAAGATGAATAAAGTTATCGTCCAATTATTGGTGCTCATTTATTAAATGATGCATTTTCCATAATAATTTATGAACTAAAAATAGACTAATTAAAATTATTCAACCATAGCAAAATATTATTCCAGATTAGCGGACTGTCATTGCAATAAAATAATGCTAGTATGGCCTGCAGCAGTAAAAAGATGTTGTAACGATAAAAAGTCTCTATAGTTTTCCAAAAATGTACAATGACAAAAATACTGCAACAACAAATTATCTGTTTAGACATTTATTTAATGTTTAAACTTTCATCTATAACTTTTAATAAATTATTTGCCTCGAAAACAACTAACAATGGTATTTGGCAAATACCAGCTAATAATGTATAATTGGTGGAGTTATCTTAGCCCTAGTGTGGTTAATTGTGACCTGAAAAGCTGGTGTTTATATCCTTATTAGGTGTACTAAAGATGATTCCTCACACCTCTGATTTTCACTCCTCCCGTTCATGAAGGAGCATCTATTTAAAATGCTTCCCATTCTGCATTAATAATTTGTGTAAGTTTTGAAAAGTCCAAACAAGCAGTAAGAAAGATATACTAAGCGAAAACGATAGTTCAGGAATGGCTTTCCTCGCTGGCAGCAGACTTCTATGACGGGAGTCTACAAAAACTTATCCCACGATGTGACAAATGTTTAAATAACAATGGAAACTATGTTGTAATGTAGCTGAAGGTATGTAGAATCGGATGAAAAAAAAATTACCCAAAAATATTTAGTAGTTCCTATTTTATTGCAAAACAGTCCTTACTTAAAAACACCCCTTATACATAAAAAGGAAATTTTAATATTTAGGCATTTCCAAGATTATAACTGCTTTATTACATTTTAATTTGTGCAAAACTCCTCTTATCCCTTCTAATATGTTCCCAACTTGTCTTATCCATCGTGTGATTCCAAAACTTCTTATCCAAAATATCTTCAAATTCAGTGCATTTACATTTATAAAATTTATCTATTTTATTTTGGCTACATTAAACTATGTGGCCTTAAAGTAAAGGTAAAACTAGTTTTGTGTCTACAGTTTTTTGCAAATGGCCAAAAATCACTTGACATGGATATGAAAATTTCACCAGATTGGAAGCCTTCCCCCTTTTTTAGTTTCCATGATGAATAAAATTTGAAAAGACATTGTTATTTTTACCTTTCATTGTTACTGTCACTCTTGTTCCTCCTGGCCCCAAATCGATTGTAACAATCTCCTTTATGGTGTCTAAATGTATATTAGGAGCAATTCCTGACAAATTTGCATTGTTTCTGCTAAACAATATGCTCATTTTGGCCTAAACACATTAAAATACACGGCACTTCATCAATATTTAACTAAAACACACAAAAAGTGTAATGAGAGACTTTGAGGGTTCAAACTCTCCATGTTTTTTTAGAAATGAGAAAAAATAGAAAATTTAATGTCAAGTCTTGTTAATGGTAAAATAGTGTATTACATGTTCTCTAAAATTTCTAATTTAAGAATATTAATGTTGACGTTAATCTTAAGTCTGACATAATGAAATAATGAGACACATACAATGATACAACTCTGGAATGAAAACCTTGTTTCACTTGTTGGGTGCATTTTATGTGTTGAAGGTTTAGGTAAGAGGGATGAGAACAAACAAAAGGAATGAACCCAATCTGGCTTTTACACAAAAAAGGAACACGGTTCACACTTTACTTTACCACCACTGGAAAAAGAGATGATGACTGTGTCTCGAAGAAACTGGATCGTTATCGCTCAATACCTCAATCTAGGTTTAATTCAAATGAAATTCATCAGGATTAGGAAGTTGCGTTGCAGGCTTGTGATATAATAATTTTCCTCTCACATAACCTATCTCAAAAATTCAAATTTTGACATAATTTTACAGAGGAGTAATTTTAAATGTTCCATGTATGGATAGTAGTATAAGATAGCATTTTCTCACAAATTGCTTTAGTCTTTTTAAATCTATCAAGGGAAAAAAAAACTTATAAAAAATATGTTATTTATAAAACAAAATGACATGTATTATGTGTTTCTCACCTTCAAGTGTTTTCCAATATCATTACGAGATATAAAGCTGAATGAAGGTATATGGACAACCAGGTCAGGAACTTTGTAGCCAAGTCTTAATTTTTGAAGATTAGTCTGAATGAGCTGTTGTTCCAAATGTGCTAAACCGTCTACTTTGTTGGGCAACAAGATAAGCAAATGATATTCATTTTCCTGCAACAATAAAGTATGACCACATTAAAATAATAAATTAAGACTTTTTCTTTTCTCTACAAATCACCTGCTTCTGTGGTTGAATGGTTTAAGGCGTTACTCTCACAATAAACTGGACTGCCAATGATGGGGAGATCGAGGTTCTTTCAAATCCTGATCAGACAAACTGAGGGTGGTTTTTCCTTATTGGTTTTCCACTCTTACTCTACTTAAATGCAGGTACACCTCCTCTACATCCAACCTTAATCAACCACTCCCTCATTAACACAATTAATACATGTGTGCATAACTCGAACAGGTAGTGAGATAAGGTAACAAAAAAAATGTTGAAAATCAATTTACATGAATAAATATAACTTTAAGTTGAAAAACCTATATTTATCAATTAGGTCTGATATTTAATAATTGTGCTTATATATAAAAATATACAATCTTGGCAATCCATCATTGTTGTACATTTTAATATGAGCTTGCTTTTTAAATTCTTAAACTTAAGTAATAATTATTGATAGCTTTAATTTCTTTAAAAATATTTTGTGTATGTTTACATAAGTATTTTTATAGTTTTTCCCTCTAAAATATTAGTGTTGGCCCAAAAACCCGCTTCAGTGGCCGAATGGTCAAAGGTCCCGTCGCTCTTGTGCTAGAGTAGTCTGGTTATAACTTAGGGATTGAAGTTCAAATACTGGTCAGTTCTACTGAGGGTGGTTTTCCACTCTTCTTCCATGCAAATGCGGGTAGATTAACTCTAGAATGCTTTCTTCCTCGTCCCTACCCCATTAGAGTAATCAGCATTATTATGTGCATATAGCCTGGAAAAGTAGTCAGACACGATGATAAAAAAAGAAATGGCCAAAACATGTTCGTATTTATTTAATTAAACACTAAATGGTGAAATATAGTATTTTTAGTGCTAAAAAGTCTGAAACATTTTTGGTTTAAGAATCTTACCTAAACAATTAAGGAACGACTTATTTGGTTTATTACGACTGGTCCATTCCTGTTTCAGTGAAACTTAGACCTCCAATCCGCCCTGTCCTCTCCCTCCTCCTTCAGCTCCCAGAATTTTCTTCTTTAAGAATTTGGTTTAGTACAGTATAAATGTGAATTTTTTCATTTAATATTTTAAACACAATTTTTCATAAGATGTGTTTAGCAATTTAATGTTATTATGTTATGTTATTTGTGATTTGTTTACTGAAGACTTGATTTTTTACATTCACTACTGTTTCCGGCATATGGTGTGGATCAGTTTTTTATTGAGGTCATATTTTTCCACTACCGGTTGGCAAGGCCTGTCGTAACTTCATATGCATTATACTCTAACTTAAGACTAGGAGAGGCATAACATCCAGTCCCCGGCTGTTAATTTATCAATGTGATAGGGTAAACCTATATTTTCATCAATGATACATTTTCGGCCATGCCATGAATCAAACCCGGGACCCTTAACTTAGTAGACAGACATGCTACCAAGTGAGCTATGGTGTCGGACTATATAGTTGATGGTTGTTTTAATTGAAAATGCAAATCATCATAATCTAAATAGACATGTGTTGCATATGTCGATGGATACACTACTTAGGGCAATCACACTATATGGTCAACACTTTAGGTTTGGTATGTGTGTTAATTCATCTAGAACATTTGGTTGAGGCATTTAATTTCATTACATCTAGTCCAATTTGTTAGTTTGTACACAGTTTAACAAAATTCGTTTACTCAAGGTGGTTAATCTTGCATAGCTCTGGCAAAACACAACCCAAGTACAAACCTTATAAGGGAGTTGTATTCCTGTAGCATCAAGATCTTTGAAATCCTGGTGCAATACAAATGGAATTTCAACTTTCATCATTTTAATCGATATCACATTGTTTCCATGCAAGAAAAATTCACCAGTTCCTGTATCAGTGAATCTATGTACCCAAAGTCCCTGGAAGTGAATGCTGCTAGTAGCAACAAGTTTAAAATTATCTGAAAATTCTTCTGAAAATAATAAAACAAAAGGATTTTGTAATTTACATTTACAGTAATAAAGTTAAAACTGGTAGCATAAATAGGACTTCCAACCAATCCAAAGAGTGGTTGGTAGCCCTGAATGAAAGACCTGTGTGGGTTTCCAATCACCTAGGGGAAAGAAACCATTAGCCCTTGTTTTAGGAACTAAGGTTTTGTACTGGTCTTTGCTAGTAATAGCCCTCAGTGGCTTAATGTACACCTTTTCCCCATGTTTACATATTAAAGACTCATTTGTCTTTAGAATAAAATAGTCAAAGCCCCTGATATGAGAACAATAACATTGAATATTTTGATTATTTTGCTTAGCATGTAAGGATTTATTAGATTGTTCACAAGGTGATCAAACTGATAAAACATTCACTTCCAGAATAAAAGACAACCCATGAGAGAAAATCAACTATCATACATGGAATATTTTTGCTTAACTTGTAAAATATTCATTAAAAAAAACAACTGGTAGGACTATAAATATAGCTTCATTATAATATTTTCATTTAAGGGTATCACTTACATAATTGGTTTTGTACAAGTGATTTTATACCCCCCCACACCTTCTTACACCCTCTCCCACCTCCGTCAACTATCCTAGTCTATTATTATATTTTGTAGGACAGCTTTGTTTTAGTTGTTTAAATTTCATACTTTCAGGCACAGATTTAAGGGAGGGCAACATGGGCTAACACTCTAGGGCCTCCACAAACTTAATTATAAATAATACAAAATTATTTTTACTTCAAAGGTTTTTACTTTTTACATTATTTTCTGTCCTTATCAAGATTAACTAAAAACAATCAAAATGTATATAATATTTATGTTTTGTTTTAAACAACTTAATTTAGTGTGAGTGCAAAAGTTCTTTATTTAATATTGGGGCCTTCAATTATTTAGTCTCAGGGCCTCTAGAGGTTTAAATCTGGCTCTAAATATTTGTGTCCAAGTGTAAGGTAACTAAATACATAATAATGTGCTCTATGTGAAAATAATTGATTAAATGTTTCATTTCCTTACCTTCTTTGAACACATCTTCTATTAATGGTGATGAATATGTCTTTGCGATGTTTTCAAACCACCCTTCTAAGATTCTAACAGCAGATTTATAATCTGTAAAATCTATATTTTCTACGGTCATAGAAAATGTCTCTTTTGCATATTTTTTAAATTCTATATCAATTTTATTATCCTTATTGATATGTAGAGCACTATGCAATTTTATTTGAGTAAAACTGTTCTGTAAAAAAATAAACTATTACTAAATTTACATCAAGTTGATACTTTATTTTTTATGTAAAATGTAATAAAAATTTTACATACAAAATAAAGTGTGATTCTACACAATTATAATAGTACTATGTTGGTTTTAGTATAAGCAGATTAACTTATCATATTTCATAGTACATTTTAATGCTAAGTGCACTGGTTATTATCATATTTTAACTGTTATCTTATATAGTTCCATTTTAACGTGATACCTTAGCTCGGGCAGTAGTGTGTCTGTCTACTTGATCTCGATTGAGATAAAAAAATTTGTAGTCTTGTCATTTTCAAGCTTCCTCTTGATATACATATGAATCAATTTTTAAAACACAATAGTAAATATAGGCTATTTAATTTAGATAATATCAGCAGTTTCACTTATAAATCATTCGGTAACTTAACAAATTGATAAAATTAATATCTATTTTCAAATTAATAATGTGATAGAGCTCTAAAACTACTTTCGACCAGTAAACTAAATCAGTATTTTCGTACATTTTGAATTGTCCTCAATTGAAGTTGCACTGCCATGACAAGACAATGAAAATAGAAATAGCTATATAGATTAATGAATACTTGAATAATCGTTGTTTTAACTATATTTACTTGGTCCCTTTCTAAAATTCTAATTTCATTTAAAATAAATTAAACATTAAGATTACAAATTGATTGTTTTCAAACTTAACTTAAGACTTGTATTAAAATGTTCCACTACAAAATTAGCATTAACTTAGTTACTATTTGTTTATAGAACTATGTTGTTTAAACTGTCTAAAATCAGCATTGATTAACATTGCAATAAATATTTTACCAAACTTACCATTTTAAAATTAAAATAAAGCATCTACTATTTCATACTGTCTACTAAAAATATTATTTTAGCCACTTTATTTTTGATTTTAAAGTATGAACATTAACTTTTATAAGTATTAAAAATTGAATTGAAAAAATGTTCGTGATAAGATAAATTTATAATGAGAGCCCATACAAGGCGAAAGTATAACTGTATATAGAGGAAAAGAATTGGTACAGAAGAAGTAATCATGTGTGATTATTACATTAATGATTAATATACAAAGTATGAAACATTTCAAATTTCTAGCTGCTTGTGATTCTTACATTTTCTTAGGGTAATTAAAGTTAGGAAGACTTATTTTGGGGAAATATTAGCTTATTATAATGTAAATTTTATGAACTTTTTGTTGTTGTTGGGGTAATATTTAAAGTGTCTTAAAGACAGAGTGTTGAAATTATTTTAACTATTTTTTCTAGTATATTTATTATTTGAAAGTTATTCTTATTTTAAAACATGTTTGGTCATTACTAATTTAAACAGCAATTTAAAATTTTTTTAAACAGTATTAACTATTTATAAAAATGAGTGTTATTCTCATTTTAAGAACATGTGTTATTTTCAAGTTTTTTAAAAATCTCACATTTAAAAGATGTGGTATTTACATTTTATGTTTGTTTTGACTTTTGACATTTTAAATATCCTATTTTACTTTTAAAATAAACAAATATAATATGCTCTTAAAATTTTTAAATTGCAAATAGCCTATACTCGAACTCGGGAGCTTCTTGAAATATTTGACTCGAAAGAAAAAACCCAAGCTTGCAGACCCAAACTGAATACATACGTCAAATTTATCAAGAAGACCTTTCATTGATTCTTTTATTTTTTTGTCTGAGGGCAAAGACAAGACCTTTGAAATCTGTTTGGATGTTTCCCCTTTTGCTCCCAGTTTAAGGAAAGCCAAAATAAATTTGACACCTAGAGGAGAGAAGAGAACATCACCTGGTTGACTGTTTGCAAATTCCTGAAAAATAATGGTTACATGATTAACTACATTACCATTTTTTTATTTTTTACTTAAGTTTCTCTCTATATCTTTGTGGCCTGCAGGGTAAAGGCACAAAGTTACAACATTATTAAGAAAACATTGACAAATTATAACATTTCTTGAAATTATGTCATGGATTGATAGTTACAAAGTTTACCTGCTTGGCATTTTTCATATTTTTATCTAGGAACAAAAAGTTTGTTTAGTCTGACACCTTAGCTAAGTAGGTAACGTGTCTGCCTACTGATATATATATAATTTTTTTATTTATGTGTAGTTTTAGAAATTGAAGCTATTGCAAGTATTAATTAATAGCCACTTAAACACTATCAATGTTCACATGTTAAAAGATATTATGAGTTTGTCATACTTTTAACAAAATTAAATTATAATCACATTTGATTTTGTCTCGCTCTGTATCATGACTAAATATAGTTTAAACATTCATGGTTGTTACTATTTTAAGTATTATATATAAAAAGGTATGTTAAAAAGAAATAACATACTCTAAAGGCTACTTAGTATTGTATTTGCTAACTTTTTTTTTAGTTTTAAAACTATTATTATTTATTTATTTGAGGTATTTAACGTGCACTTTCTGAACCGACTGATTATATCAGTACACAAGAATTTCTATGAACGAGAGAGTAAGGGCCTAACAATTTTAATGGGAAAGGTATTTTCACACCTTTTCCAGGGTTATTTTTAAATGCCACAATCAACATGGGACAGACAGCTTTAACTTCAGTCGCTGAAGTAAATTGTTCTATGGGTTTTTATCACTCAAGAAAAATCTGTAGAACCCAGCTGGGTTTGAACCCACAAACATCGGTTCTTGAGGCGAGCAATTTACCTCAAGACCACCAAGGTTGACAGTTTTAAAGCTAACATAAGTAATAAATATATAATTTACCCAATATAGTTTACTTGTAAATTTTGAATCTTCTTGATAGAACACTCTCCATGGTTCTTTTTTTAATAAAAAGTATAAAGCTACAGCTGAAACAAAAATATTAAAATAAAATCTGGGTTAAATGCATTTTATATATGCAAATGAAAGAAATTAATATTTTAAATATCAATCAATCAGGAATATAGGGGACAGCGATTAGGCACATACACCTACAATTTGTTTTTTACATGGATCATACATAGTTTCAAAGCTAAAGTATAATAAAAGATACCTGACTTAACTTTCAAAACAATAACACAGTTTATATTTAAAAAATAAACATCCATTTATTATACTATAAAAATAAAACGTACCAAACTTTCAAACCCCAATAAACAAAACACAAAGGCTGGTTTCTTTAAAACCTAGAACACCTGACAAATTAAAGTTTGCAAGCAGTAATTTGATTTTAAACATTTATGTAAGTAATGTTTAGGTATACCACAACATTTTTGTGTTTTTAATTTCCTATTTTTAAGAGATCTAAAATCTAGCTATCTGTTAAAGTGATCACAAATTTATATTAAACTTATACCCATCTATACACAAGAGTTTGTAGGTTATTCTGTAGTAAAATGGATCCAAGTATGAGAAATTGGATGAATATTTTATATCTTACAAATGCACTATATAAAATAAAATCCTAATTTGAATATAAATATATCGACATCCTCCTCAGTTCCTTTTTAGATGTGTTTTTTACCTCGATCCAGACCTAATATTTCACAAGACAAACAAACCTGGTTTTGAAGTTCCAAATACCACCAATAGGATCAGTTTTTTTCATATAATTTATTAATTGGACAACGCAGAATCTTATTATTTTAATCATGAAAAAATTATGATTTAAAACTAATAAGGATATTAATTAGAAACTGATTTTTCCACCTCATTAATGTTGTGTTTATCCCGAAACAATAATTACCATATTGGTGTTGATTTTTTCCATTCTATTAAACATAAAAAAAGAAAATAAACTAAGGTTTATAATGTCTCAAAATCTCCATTTTTTCACTTCATACATACAAGGTTACCATAGTTTTTTGGAACAAGAAAAGAGGACATGTGGTAAAAATAGCTAATGTTCTTATAACAGGAACATTCTGATTTCTTAGGTGTTAAAATTTAGGGTTAAAGAAAGGGGGGATAGTTCAAATAAACATAAAATATGTATTAACCCTTTTGCTGCGTATTTAATTTTTACTTATCTTCAGAAATGCTAGTTATAGGTCAAAAATTTAAAATCTGGATATTTGCATGATCATGATTTTGATTAAATAATGTGATTTTCAACTAGTAATGCATTTTAAATATGAAATTTGGCACCACGTTGTTTATATATCGCATAATATATATTTTATATCGATAAAATTTTATACATCGCATATTGTTTATGTCACATTTTACCCAAATGCAATGTTATTCTGCTATCAGAACCATTCTTTATTTTACTTGCAACCCACAATAGTGTCAAACTAATTGCTAAATAAGGATTTGACAGGCCTAATATGAGCCAAATGTAATAAAAAGAAAATTTTTGAAAGTTAGGTTATATCAACACAACTTGAACAATTTTGTGCTACATTGGTGCTTTTCTCAGTGTGGTGTAGTCTATAAAATCATATATTTGTTTAGGCATGATTTCAAAATAGGAAATAGGTAAAGAACAAAAATAAAATAGCAGTCTCTTAACCCCTCAACAATGTTTTCGACCACAAAAATATTGCACGTGTGTTACAAGTAATTAAATGCGGAAGTTAACAAGCGTTACTACAGTTATGATTTAGCAGCTGGTAACTGACAGTTCTCGAAATTAAAAACCAGATGTCAAAGGCGCACATGCATAATAGTATGAGAAATTCAGCGTTCTAACACTCTTGTGGCTATTTCTGACTAATGCAGCAAGGGTAGATAAAGTTTTACACGTCGTGGGGTAAAGTCGATTTCCGCAGTCAATGGCTATAATGCTGATATCGGATATATCCGATTAACGCAGCAAAAGGGTTAAAATAACTCTTCAAACATCTAGCTCTGTGCCTATCAGCCCCTGTAATATTATGTTTAAATTACTTACACAGTATTTAGGCATTAATACAAAGATAGTTCAATTCATCATAGTAACTTCCCTACAGCAAATTAATCATTGACAACATACAACTATCCACTGCAAAAAGATGCTCGACTAAACATATAAGTACAATTTTCTAGCGCACAAAACCCCATGAGAATCCTCAAGAAACCAGTTAGATTCTACTGCTATCAGTGTAGACAGAAAATGTGGCCTTTTTTAAATTTACTAAATCTAAGACAAATATAATCTGAAATACCTACTATCTAATTACTCTACAATTTTTGTAATTCTTGACCACACTATTGATTGTTAAATTTTGACAATTTTATTTTTGAAAAAAATCTGCCCAGACATATATTTTACCTTTCAAAAAGAGTATATTATATCCAAGGAAAAGAGGACATATGATAACCCTGCATAGATGATCACTAATTAGGATAAGCTGATACATAATAGTCACCACACAACTATAGCAACAAAGTGAATAAAAATACAGACCAGTTAAACAAACTGAAAGCTCCTTTTTTAACGACATTGAGATTAAACACAAACAACACCTACTACATTATATACCACACAACTATTAACAACCAACTAAATAAAAATACAAACGAGTTAAAAAAATTCAACCCTCCTTTTTAAATGACATTTAAGATTCAAACTTAACATTTTCTACACAATGACAATATTCCTGATTACAGTAATAATTAGATATGTAATTTAATTGAAAATAAAATACCTTAATAGTTTACATGGTAAGTTATCAAAACTTATTAAATTACACTAATTACTAATATATTGTAGGTTGTTACTTAAGACATGTTTATTAAATGAATATGTTATCAGTGTACCATACTAATGAACATTTTATTTACTTTAGGGTAAAAGGATAACACTATTTTTTTAAAAATATTATTGTTTTAAAGGAGTATAGCCAGGTAGGGCTTAAAACATCTATGATTCCACTTTTGAAAAAAATTGAGTCACTCAACCTTTGCACCAGTGGATTCAAGCTAAAGTTGTTTTAGAGGTTATGGTTTGGTCATTAACTTAAACAAATCAATACAATATTAGCTGGGGTTGAAGTTCACTGGAAAATAAGAGAAAATTATTGCAGGTACATTTCAAATTAAATTTAATAAAGTATGAATAGTAAATTACTTCAAAAACTGACATTGGGCACGAGCATAATTATTTTTATTTATTTAATGTTGTCTGAAACAATAGACCCTACTGTTATAACAAAACACAAACATTAAAATGTGTCATAAACTAAGCAGAGGCTACCATAAGTTACATAGTTCAGGAGTTCCCAAACTTTTAGACGGAAGGAGTATTAGCAGCTGAAAAAATACATACTGGAGCCCTCATACAGTTTTTTACACTAATATTATTAACATTCAATGATGACAGTTAAATTCTACAAATATTTTAAAACTTAATATTTGAGTAAATGTTCAAAGAAAAAATATGTTTTACATCTACTTACTAGGATTTTCATAATGTTCCTCCAAGGATATTTTGGAATTAGATATCCAACCCTAATATTAAGGGTAATTGAATGAAGAGCAGAAAGAGATAAAACTAATTTCTCTAACAATTTTAACTAAAATATGTATCTAGGCATTGTTTAACGTTACAAACAAAATCTCAATTCTCATTTTCCAATGAAAATGAGTTTGAGGGTAGGCCTACTTTACAAAAGCAGAAATTTCCAATTTTGATCATTTCTCTGCAACTATTTGTGCTATGAAATAATTTATTATTGTAAATTTGTAGTACAATCAAAAATTAAAAATATGTCATTTAAATATAGTTTTTATAAAACCAATAGTTTTTGAGCTATAAGTATTTAATATATTTTTTATGTATGTCTTTGATGTGAAATTTATTTTTATGCTCTTATTCCTATTTTCTCTAATGTTTCTGTAAGGGTTTATTATTTTATTTATGCTCTATGGTGGAGTGTTTCTGCAACAATTTATATAATTTAGTTTCATAAATCCTACAAGTTTTCAGTAAATGTTTCTATTTTAAGATACAAGAGATAGAAAGTCTGTGCTGATGAGGTGGATAAGCATGAGAATAAACATTTAGCTATAGGAACACTCCACAACTTGTGAATGTGAGGAATGCCAGGCCTCCACCGTGGTTCGGATTCCACGTTAAACTGTAGGTCCTCCATTTTATCTCACAATCACCCCTACCATTGCACATTAGTGTAAGTGCGTATAACCCGAATGGGTAGTAAGACGCAGTGCTAATAATAATAATAATATAGGAACACTGGGAAAACTTAATTTTGAATTAAAGCCCTCAATTGAGCACCCACGTTCTTTGTCATCCAACTAACTTGCTAGTCACGGACACGTTAAATCTAGGAGTGTGCAACACTTGCTCCAATTACCTTCTTTCCATCAATCTTTTACAAGAAAAAAAAACCCTGATTAGTTTCCTCGTGTTACAATATTAAATTTCTTTAGTAATTACTCTAAATTAAATCTAACACTGTAAGTTAGGATGAAAACTAAACTTTGAATTAAAAGTGTAGGTTGTGTGGTATTATTTACTATTAACAAAAATATGGTTGCAGTTCCTTGTGGTTAAAATTATAAACATGAGTAGACCCAATGTTAAGAGAATAGAGAGGTATCACCTCTTGGAGGAATTTAATGTCATTGTTTAAGTCACCCAGCACTCAGCAATTATATTTAATACTTTAACAGCCGCACATACCTATATTTTTAAATAAGTAGAGTATTTACATTAATTGGACATTGATGTGTATTTTAAAGTTTTATTTACTATTTAAAGTTACAAAATGTGACCTGATTTTTAACAACTTATGTTTCTATATAGCTTTGTGTATTTAATGCGCTAGCTTGTGTACTGAGTGACATCACTATGTGAGGAATGCCAGGCCTCCACCGTGGTTCGGATTCCACGTTAAACTGTAGGTCCTCCATTTTATCTCACAATCACCCCTACCATTGCACATTAGTGTAAGTGCGTATAACCCGAATGGGTAGTAAGACGCAGTGCTAATAATAATAATAATATAGGAACACTGGGAAAACTTAATTTTGAATTAAAGCCCTCAATTGAGCACCCACGTTCTTTGTCATCCAACTAACTTGCTAGTCACGGACACGTTAAATCTAGGAGTGTGCAACACTTGCTCCAATTACCTTCTTTCCATCAATCTTTTACAAGAAAAAAAAACCCTGATTAGTTTCCTCGTGTTACAATATTAAATTTCTTTAGTAATTACTCTAAATTAAATCTAACACTGTAAGTTAGGATGAAAACTAAACTTTGAATTAAAAGTGTAGGTTGTGTGGTATTATTTACTATTAACAAAAATATGGTTGCAGTTCCTTGTGGTTAAAATTATAAACATGAGTAGACCCAATGTTAAGAGAATAGAGAGGTATCACCTCTTGGAGGAATTTAATGTCATTGTTTAAGTCACCCAGCACTCAGCAATTATATTTAATACTTTAACAGCCGCACATACCTATATTTTTAAATAAGTAGAGTATTTACATTAATTGGACATTGATGTGTATTTTAAAGTTTTATTTACTATTTAAAGTTACAAAATGTGACCTGATTTTTAACAACTTATGTTTCTATATAGCTTTGTGTATTTAATGCGCTAGCTTGTGTACTGAGTGACATCACACACTCAGCCAATCAAATGTCTTTCTCCATCTGGTGTTACTCTCTATTCTTTCTACATTGAATAGACCCACTATGCAGGTTTTGGATTACCCCACCCCTAACCCTTGGCCCAATCCAAATATAATTTAATGCTAATCGTTGGAAGGCAGGACAAACACATTGTTGGTGCATTCTTGTCGTAAGTTGTTGCTTGCTAGAATCCTGTTAATTTAAGGAAACTCAATTGGTTGAAGGGGGGGAAGGTGCCCCAATTATCAGCTGGAAAAGGTGTGTAAACCAATATGCCAAAATAGCTGAAATTACTTACCACATTCCACTAAACACTGTAGAGTATGACGTCACTTTATTGTCACCACGCGCTCTTAAACTCTAGGCCCGCTGCGTGTAGCGCTAGTACGTGGTCTTGCTCTCTGGCTTCCGCGCGGGCGGGACCACAGTTCAACACTCCCTCACTTTTCTAACATACTTTAGGTCTGTCGAACATGATAATGCTTGCTTGCACATCAAATGAAACAGTTGTATCACACATTGTTCTTTATAGATCAGCTGTAATTGTATCATCAGACAAATCTGTAAACTTTAAATGTTTAAGAATCGCTTTCAACTATTAACAATTAATAAACGTTCAATAATCTGGCATCGAACATTATTATTTATTTGGATCATCTGTGGTTATATCCAAAATCAGCATGCTTACAGTGACTAAGTGGTTAAAAAGGTCTAATGAACAACAAACAAGAAGGTAACAAACAAGAAGGTAACAAACAAGAAGGTAACAACAAAAAGGGTTTCATGGTAGTAGCTCAAGTAAGTGCATGAATGCACTTTAGTAAAACCATGACCACTTCAAGTGCTGACTCTACGTAGAGTCCCTTTCGAAATATCCATGCAGAAAGGTCATATTTTCTGTTTACTGTGAGTAAACACCTTCGTCAACTGGGGCAACATCCTACACAAAAATTTGGGTGTTCAACGCTGCAACGAAGAGTCGAACCAGCCATTTTAGCTGTGTCTACAAGAAGTCATCCCAATGATGTTAACCTCCACCAGAACTCTTCACCATACATGGGGATTCCTGTCTCCAACAACCCCAAACAGACATAATTTACCTCTACTAGAAACTTCCATTAGAAGTCACAATGGAGTTCCACAGAGTCTGTCATCGAAGTTCTTCTAGATGGCCCACTACAGTTCAAACAGCTAAGTTGGAAAGTTGACTATTTTATTTATTCAATGACATTTTATGGTGATGTTATTTAATTATAGTGACGCGAGTAATTTGACCGGCCAAGTTAGCACAGCTACGTTCTTGTTGAAACGTATATGTAAATAGCAAAAAAATGCAACATATATAATATGTATATTATGTTTAAAGGGTTAATAGTACGTTTCTACTTCTGTGTCTATTACCATATAAATTTTAAAGTGTTAGTACAAAACCAAATACAGGAGTACATGTAAGATGAGTTAGGGTGTACTAGAGCAAAATAAACAAATAAAAGATTCTTTAATTACTACATTGTGTTCAGTGGACAAAATTAAAATAAATATGAATGTTTACAGAACTTGAAACCGATGAACTCCAATACAAATTACATATTAGAGGTGTTAACCCAGGGTCTACCACAGACAAAATGCGGTCACAATTTCGAGAAATAATAGATCAGGAACAGGACGAGGGAAAGTCACAGGTAGTCGTTGAATTAATACCTACAGATTCATTCGAGGTTCCAACTATAGAAGAGAAATTAAATAATTTGTTGAACCATGTTAAGGAAATTAAATCACCCAGTTACTCACAAACAAAGACATACTAGACATATTGAAGATAGGATACTACGTTTGAATTGTGACTTAACCCTTTTGCTGCATTAATCGGATGTATCCGATCTTAACATTATAGCCATTGACTGCGGAAATCGACTTTACCCCACGACGTGTAAACTTTATCTACCCTTGCTGCATCAGTCGGAAATAGCCACAAGAGCGTTAGAACGCTGAATTTCTCATACTAGCATGCACGTGCACCTCTGACATCTGGTTTTTAATTTAGAGAACTGTCAGTTACCAGCTGTTAAATCATAACATAACGTGCAATATTTCTGTGGTGGAAAACATTGTTGAAGGATTAAGAGATTGCTATTTTATTTTTGTTCTTGACCTATTTTCTATCTTGAAATAATGCCTAAGACAAATATATGATTTTATAGACTACACTACACTGAGAAAAGCACCAATGTAGCACAAAATTGTTCAAGTTGTGTTGATGTAACCTACTTTTCAAAAATTTTCTTTTTATTACATTTGGCCCATATTAGGCCTGTCAAATCCTTATTTAGCAATTAGTGTGACACTATTGTGGGTTGCAAGTAAAATAAGAATGGTTCTGATAGCAGAATAACATTGTATTTTGGTAAAATGTGACATAAATAATATATGACATATAAAATGTTATCAATATAAAATATATATTATTATGTGATTTATAAACAAAGTGGTGCTAAATTTTATATTTTAAATGCATTTACTAGTTGAAAATCACATTATTTAATCATAATCATGATCATGCAAATTTTCAGATTTTGAATTTTTGACCTATAATTAGCATTTCTGAAGATAAGATGTAAAAACTAAATACGCAGCAAAAGGGTTAAAGTAGAAGAATTAAAGTTTTTTTCTCTTAAAATAAATGCTTTAATATACGAGGAGATTGGAAAACAAAAAGATAGACTCAAGACAGCAGAGAAGGAACAAACCATTATGTTGCTCAAAAACCTGTGTACCCATCCCAAAAATCAAATAGAATCTCCACCCAAAATAAATATAGTAGATACTATTTTAAATTCTAGGGAGAGACACATTACCATTCTCAAAATAGTCCAAAACTGGAACTTAAAATTAGGGAACAATTCAGATCTTGTAATCTTTCTAGAACAATTAATAGAATTAAAGGAACTGTACAGATTGGAGGATCTAGAACTTATAAGAGCCCTTCTAACGTTTTGAAGGTAATAAAAGACAATGGATTAGAAACAATTCTAATCTTTGAATTCCTGGAATAACTTTCTAGATTGTTTAAAAAAAAACTTTCTTTTATGTTGATTATGTTGAAAGCCTATAAAATGAAATTAGAATGTCAAAACAAACCCCCACAGAGTTGGTGACTAATTACTTAATCAGGATCCAAACATTATTTAGAAGACACGGAGGATATTAAGATAAAGAGCAGTTGCAGAAGATTTATGCTAATCTCAAACCGAGTATTAAGATACAAATATCCCTTAGTCAGATTAATTCTTTGTGAGAGCTACAAAGGTTAGTGTCACATTTCGAAAATGCCATTACAGAGAAATAATCATATGAAAAATTAAATTCTATACCCAATAGTGTTGTTTCCATACAACAATTAAAATAACCCTACCCTAATCAAAATTATATCCCCCCAAGATACAATATTGACAACTACCAAAAGTACAGTACTAGATAGTACATTATTAACAGTACAGTGAGACATAACAATAATAATTATATTGAACAAACTAGGTCTAAAACAAAAAGGTGTTATTCTTGCAATTCCCCTGAACATTTAGTATCTATTTACCCAACTAGAAATAAGAGCCCAGCATATAACTACAACAACAAAAAACTAACTGTGCGCAGAAAATCCTCTAGGTCCGCGCAAAGGGCTAAGCTAAGTTTTCAAAAATACTTCTGTGTCATTGTTGTGTTTAGAAATTTATATAGGAAAATATAAGGTATTACGATTAATGGATATTGGATCCATTAATAATGTATGTTCTAGGCAATTGTATGAAGAGCTACATAATAACAAGTCTATAAAAAAGTAACAAGAGTGCAATGTAGAATGTATCACAGCGGATCAAAATATATTTAAGGTCAACAAAAAGATCAAAGTTTTTATTAAAATTAGCGGCCTGTTTTGGCCAATATGGTTTCTTGTGGCACCTAAACTATCAATAGACTTGCTGTTGGGTAAAGAATTTATTTAAAATTTTAAAATGAAAATATCTATGAGAAACAAAGGGGTTATGTTCCTAGATAATAAAAAAGGAGATGTTATGATAGAAATGAAAGAACTGTCCAGACTAAAATCAATTAATGTGATCAACAACAATACCGATAGTAATGACAAGACCTATTAAATGAGTTCGGTGACGTCATCACGGATAAAATCGGTAAGACTAACGTGATGATGTATGAAATTGTTAGATCACGCCCATATTATTTTGTCAATATGAAAAAAACCTAATTTGTTTGCGATCTTGTTTAAAAAAGTATAATAGGAATCCAATTGTGAATTGTGGAGGATGGAAGGACTGGCTGATTTAAGATGGTAATATCCTCTGCAGCCAGACGGCTATATAATTCCATTACCTGAACACTCATATATCATGTGACAATTGAGATCCAAACAAGAAAAAGCTTTTGGCATAAACTTTTTTTTATCATTTAGAATGCATATTTTAGAACCTCACTCTTCTTTAGTTAGTTTGGCTCTAGCAAGTTTTTATATATAGGTTTTTTTAAAGTAAAGGGGAATAATGTTTATGTTACATGAAGAATACAACTTCACAAATAAATACACAACATATTTTCAACTTAAAACATTCTGAAATGTATTTTTTGATAAAAAAAATACATTTTTTTCATAATTAATTTTGTGGGTTTATAAGAAATATTTTATTACACTCATTAAGGTATTAATAAAACACACCAAATATTTACATACATATATTAAGTGTACACAAGATAGTCTTGGCACCCAATAACGCAACAAACACCTTGAAGGGATATGACCATAATCAGATAAAACATTTCATATGAAGTAAATAAATTATATAAATATACAATTATCATTGTAGAGTAGTAACTAAAACAGTAACTTCATTATAAATGTATCTAAACATTTTTAACAAAAAAAAATATGTTATTTTCTGTTTGCTTTACAGGCTTGTAGTATTTTATGATAAAAAAAACTTCATGGCATGAGTCCGTAATCGAGCGATTCAGACCAAAAAATAGTAATTTTGTATAGCATGTAATCTATGTTCCAGACGGGAGTTTCATTCTGTAATCCAAAAGCATTAATCACTATGTCACCAGCAACTTGCAGGAATCAATATTGCGCAAGTAATGCAGTTTGAGCCTTAAAAGATTGTTTTTACATAATTTTATCCACATTCACATAAGTTATAAACAATTTAATTAACAAATGGGAAGATAAAACATTGTGATAGGTGTTCTTCATAGTATATGACTTCTGTAAAAATGGAAAATATGTTGAACAAACTTGTTTTAATTTTAAATTAATGTATTTAGCGTCATTTACTTTAACTATGGGTAGTTATGAATCTTAGTACATGTTTTTAACCAATAAAAGTTTATTTCAGCAGATTTCACAAAACAGTGGTGACTCAAAAAAGTCAAGGTTCTGTTAAATCTGAGCCAATCAACATCAAAAAAATGTTTAAAATCTAGTTGTGTCTTGTGATTAGGGGTCGGGTTTCCAAGAATTGATCCCTATCACCGTTTTGGATGTCTAAAATATAAAAGTAAGTTACTAATTCCACATTCATTCCCATTGCACACTCATCTTATTATGTATAATTTAGAATACATTCTGTTTTGTTTATTATGTATTGAAATTTTTCTAAGCATTCTATAACTCACAACCATCATTCTTAGTTTATTTTCCACATGTTATTCCTTTTAGTCTGCATTTTTGGTAATTCAGGGTAGTTTCAGTTTTATCCACCTAGAATTATCAAGACTTGATGGTATTAATATCTTATCAACAAAATAATTTTATTTTTCCATTTTAATATTTTATCTTGTAACATTATCAGATAGACAATTTTGCACAATTTGATCATCTGCATTAATGTTGTCATAATATATTCCTTCATAACTATCCCATGTTTCATCATCATCATCATCAACCATTTCCGGCCTGTGGCTGGGTCAGTTTAGTAAAATGCCTCCATCTTCCTCTATTCTTCCTCCCTTAATTTCTTCCATTCTTCTCCTCTCACTTGAACACTTTCTATTATCTGCTCCTCCCAGCTCTCTCTTTCTCCCACGTACTTCATTTCCAACAATTTCTTCGCCATCCTTTCTTTTTCCATCCTCATTACATGCCCATACCATCTCAGTCTTGCTTTCTCTATTATCTAATGTACTTCCTGTACTCCTACTCTTTCCCGGATAACTTCATTCCTAATCTTGTTCCTCCTTGTGACAGCTAAAATGCTCCTCACAAACCTCCTATGTTACATATTAGTATCAAATTTAATTGTATTTTTTTAAATATTGAAATGTGTATAAAATATTGTCATTTTGTGCCATCCACAATACACATAATGAATCATCAAATTATATACCATTCGTGAACATGCATATTGTTCAATGTCTCATCCATAAACATTTTATTTAAGACTTTCTGGGGCTTCAGGAATAAATTGTATATACATATTTGAAAACATTAACAATGTTACTGTTTTATTAGGTTAAAAAACTAACAATAGTACTGGGAGATTGATAGAAAATAATGAATAGTAAACTTGAGTGAAAATTTAGTGAAGAAAGCCCAATCAATGTTCATTAATTACTTTATTATTCCTTATTTTTCATCAACTTCCGTGTATTTTATTGTGATTTAGCCATTGAGATTAATCGTTACTGAACAAAAAATTAATATACCAATTTCCACGTTCTACTTTAGAATATTTACATATTGTGGTCACATCCCTTGCAGGTCACATGAAAATAAACAACACTGGTAAATTCACACTTAAACCTAGATAGTGTTGCTATAATTTAATATTCGACATATCCAATGGAACAACATGACAACTGTGCGCTAGAGTTCCAAAAGAAGAGAGATGAGACACAAGCGTGTACTGCAGGATTCAAACTAGCACACATCAGAGTGATGACAAACTCAACATTTGGCAATCTATATGCTATATAAGGGATAATCAGCCTTTTAAGTTACACTGAATATAGGTAGCAAATTTGATCATGATTTTGGGCCAGTTTCATGGTCAAACTTAGTACACCTCAAGCTCGGCACTATACTAAATACAAGATGATACCTACCTTGACCAGAACAAAATGGGCCAATTTCATATGTGAAACTGACCCATTCCATTAGAGTTTAGGTAGGTGTCATCCTATATTTAGTATAGCACCACATTTGAAGTGTCCTCAGTCAGACAATGAAACTCGCTTTTTTTTTAGATTGATTGTGATCGTATTATTCCACCTCTTTGTTGCCACTATACTTTACATCCATTACTGTTTCCGGCCTCCGGCTTGGGTCAGTTTTTTGCAAGCCAAAAATTTCACACTACTGGATTGCTAGGCCTGTCGTATATATGACAACCTATAGTTATGAATTTTACATTCATGACTGCTTACATACTCTCATTGCAAATTAGATGGCCTATGTCTAAATTATGAGTGTCAGTTCCTCCATAGATAAACATGTATTAACCTTACTCCATCTTACCCTCTCCTGATCATCTAACCTTTTGTAGAGCCACTACATCTAGTCTGAATATATTTATTTCATTAAATATTAGTGTCCCTGGTCTATATAAGCTCCTAGCATTCCATGTCTCAATTTCTCCTACTGAAATTTATGGAGATAAATTACAAATAGCTTAAGAATCATTAATTTTTACTTTATTTTCTCAATTCTCAATCATCTTTGAAACAATTTAGGTACAGTTTAAAACAAATTCAATCCTATATCTATTAAATAAACTTAAGTCTTGACAAAATAAGAAAATATAACCCATTTCACTACTGAAAATCTAGAAAACTATCTAGTGATTAACAGCATGTGACTCGCCTAAGTGGTCGAATGGGCTAAGGTGTTTCTTTCACAGTAGGCCGACTGTTGAAATGGAGATTGAGATTAGTTCGGTCCTATTTCGGTGTACTCAAGATTTTTTTTACTAAATTCTTTTTCACTCTCCCTACACACAAGAGTAGATACATTTCCTCTAAAATTTCACCTTTCTAGCCTCTTGACATTTTAGCGTAATTAGTACAATATATGTGTGCAGCCCAAATAAATAGTGAGACGTGGTGCTAAAAAAAATGTGAATTGGTTGTAGATAGTAAAAAAAGGTGGTAAAATAAATTTTACATTGCCTATTGTGTCCTTTTTTTCCCCCCTAAGTGCCTATATCTTATATTTTTAATGCCTATTTGCTTGCATATTTTAAACATTTTTAATACCCAAGAATTAGCTCCTTAATTATAACATTCATACATTCAGTTAAGTGTTAAATTACTGGTCTGGGGCCTAGTCAAGTTCATCCTATAATTATAATTGGTTATGAACCACCAAAAAGCAGTATTAGAGATCTAAAACAAATTTAACTCAAAATTTTCTCGAATCTCAAATATCTTTAAGGATTTAAAGGATTCAAGGGTCCAATCCCAATTTTTTTTATGGAAGTGCAAGACTAGAAAATTTGAGAACGAGACAAGAAAAAAAATCTAATTCTCGTCTCGAACGTGTAAAATGGTTCTTAAAAATTGGAGAAATTTAAAAAAATAGAAATATGCAAATAACTGCCCTAATAAAGTTCCTAACTAAGCCAAGTGAAAACTTATTATTTTTTAAAACATCATTTGCTAGTAAATATAAGGTTTAATTGAGAGTTAGTATATTTTTTTCCCACAAAGGAACCGAAATTGGCAAGCCATAACCTTAGTTTGTTAAAAATGAAAGTTTAATTATATATCTCATTAAGAAATTTTTTGTTTTAAATATTAAACTTGAAGATTAAAAGCAGATACACCACAAAAATTAGATTATAAATAGTATACATTGCAATTATCACTTATGAATTAACTGCTTCTCAAAGATGGTTGGTTTATCACTAGTCAAAATAGCTTCCATGTTATCTATTTTAATGTATTATTTTATAATATCTAATAATAATATTTATTGGAACCTATAATTATTTAGCTAATATTTATTAAAATTATGTAAAAGAAAATATAATTGATTTTATTACCGTTCAAACTATATAAAATAACTATTTAACATAGTAGTTTTAAATGTGACTCTGTTGGTAACCTTTTACATTATTTTCTTGTTCAGTCTTTGGCTAAGTTTGCATGCGTGGTTAATTTTTCTTGATAGAATAAGAAACTAAAATTGAAACAATACAATTTAGTTAAGGAATAAGCAAATGAAAATGAAACAAAGTATCTTCGCGAAGAAACAATAAAGAAAAATATTGTTTGGATTTTTGTGAAGGAATATAAGTTATTTAAAAAATATATATATATTGTTATTGTTAATTCAGTATTTTCTGTTTAATGTTAGCTTGGTTGATTTAAGTCTATTACAATTTTACTGCACAATAATGAAGACATATATCACCATTTTGAAGGGGGGAAAAAAAACTCACCTCGTTCTCGTATCTCGATATTTTTTCACTTTCTCGTCTCGAACTGAAAAAGTGGTTCTCGCACAGTCCTAATTTTTAGGTATGTATATACCAAGACAACATTTTTGCACTTATCACTTTTGATAGTATACATTTTTTCATAAATTGGTAGCTATTTATCAGTGTTAGCTACTTTAAATTTACTCTTTACATCTTCAAAAAGGCTCTTCCCAACAAAATTTATAGCTTTTATTCCAATAATGAGCCCTATTTTCAAAATTTATCCCGACACTGTTTAATGAGAGGACCAAAGTTGCTTGCCTGCAACTTTGGTTGACAAAATACAACACTTTGCCAAACTTTAGTACATTTAGGTAGTTTCACCAACTTATTACGTAATGTATTAGTTATTACCATGTTTTTTTTATTTTAGACACATGCTCATACCAACATATTCCAATTTGGAGACAGCTGACACTATTAACCAAATAAATAAAATACATATTTTATAAAAACCATAGCTATGGTAGACATAGATACAATTAAACATTATTATTTATATTTATCTAACATTTATATTTTCCAATATATTTTAATGGTATGTTCTGGTATCATGATTTCGAGTCTTTGGTTTAGCACAACCTTGCTCTACTGAAAACGCTAGAACAGCATTTGGTGCATTGCGTTGAAAGTCCTTGATTTGAACTACTGCCAGGAACACACTTAAAATTTTTTTTAGCCTAGCAAAAGCCTTTCAAATAAATTGTAATATATTTAAAGACCTTTTCTCACTTATTTTAAATCAAGACAATAGAGGTTACGAATAAGCAGTGTAGTCTGCTAATCTTGGCTGTAGTGAAAATATTGCTGAGTGACTCAACCAATCTGCGTCTACTTTTAAATCATGAGCAGTATGAAACTTAGAACATGTTTAGCTTGGTTTGTACCCAACTAATATTTGAATCCTGCAGTACAAAAGGTCATAATAGTCCAGATTTTAGCAAGTTAAACTGTATAGTTCATCACGCCACATAGCTGTACTCATCTGATGAGTTCGGTGTACGCTCAATATATTGTTTGTCTATGAGAGCTTCAATACACTTCTTGATCATGCTGATAGATGGAGCAAACGTAACTTTTGACTGACTCAGCACCTGAAATATCAACATAATGTCCCAAATTAGTCACATAAAATCAACCAGTGATAGAATACATCCAAGAATGCTCCAATTTTAAATATTTCCTATGAGAAGGTGGTAAAACTGTATATTAAGGCCCAGTCCACACGGGTGAGGTGTGTCATTTTTGCAGTCGCGTCTGGCATCAAATTAGTGTCAGTAGTGCGTCAAAACTAGTGACATAAGTTTCTACAAAACGCAATGGTGACACTGCCGCTCAGCGTTGTGTTAGTACCTGTGAAGACATAGAGCAGTGCATACATACTGCAAACATCATAATGAAGATGATTACCTCAAAGTAACTGCAATAATTTCATGTGGTGTGATTGATAGTCTGATGGCTGTGTTCTGGCAGTGTTCACTTGCACTCACTTTAGCACAAAGCTCTTCATACGATCTCACACACATACGAAAATAGTTAAACAAATTTGCATTATCTTCCCTTAAATTGCTGAGCATAGAACTAAATGCACCTTTCAAAAGTCTGGCACTGGTAAAGGTATCCACCCAATACTTTTGTCTCCTACTTTTTTGTAGCAAGTTCAAAAAGTATAGAAGACAAACTTTCTTTTTCCACTCCCGGAGTGTGCTTATCACGGCCATGACTTCAAACCGACTGAAAAAGGCCAAAAGTAGCATCCAAATGGACGCAAGTCGCTAGTGTGCACTGCTCCAGGTGCTGTGACATGGTGTAAACTAGTGTCACAAGACGCACGTCACATGTGTGAACTACGTTTGCAGTCACAGAACACGACCGCAAAAATGAAGCACGTCGCCCAGGTGCACCAGGCTTTATATTTAGAAAGACATGAATCAGTGGTCACATGGTCCAAGGTGTTACTCTATAATAGACTGGATTATTAGTTACAGGTAGGGGTTCAAACCATGGTTGGGTGTAATAAGAGTGGTTTTATTTCAATTGTTTGACACTCCCCTTCCACACAAATGTGGGTACTTTTCTTCTAAGTTCTAACTTCCTCATTATATTCTTCAATGTTAATATGCTAGTACATTAAATTGATGTAGGTCCTTGTTTATAGAGCAAGCAAGTGGGCCTGGTTGTTAAGTTCATCCAATAATTTTAATTGGTTCTTAGCTATCAATAAGCATATTAGAGCTCTAAAGAAAATTCCAATTGGAAAATTAAAAAAAAAAATCAGTTTTTAAGGATTTGAGTCTCGAATCCAAAATTTTGTCAAATCCTTGAGTCTTGAATATCCTTAAGGATTCAAGGGATCCAAGGGCCCATCCCTATTCATCATGTCACTGTCAAAACTCTCCAGGAAATTAGTTTTACTAAAAAACTTAGCTCTAAAACTCATTAATATACTTAATGCTCGTAGATATTGTTCGGTTCATGAATTTAATAAGATACATATGTATTTCCAAAGAATTTTAAATACTACCACTTTTTTCAAAGGTGTCATTAGGGTCCCCCAACGCTGTTTTTTGGAAGAGAGCACTGATAAGCTTTACATTATCTATTATTATGAATAAAATAATACTACGTTATTGTTAAGTGAATGGTTGCCACCTGTCTACTGAGCAATTTTATTTGGCAAGTTGAACCACTTGGCGTTACCATGAGAGCTCGGTTCATGGGAACTATCGCGCCGCTTACAGTATGGACAAGTAGATTAAATTCTGTGTGTTCGTTCATGTCACACTCTCTCTATGCAAGCCTCTAGACTCTAACCTCCCAAAATAGCTTGCACTATAAACAAGGCCTAAGACATGGAGCTTCGAAAAATATCTTTTATAGGTTAAATTAATTTTTAGGATGTGCTGAATAGTTAATACAATGTTTAAAAGCACATGATATTTTCTTAAATTAACAATATATAAAAATAAGACTTTTTCATGAGGATGGCTGATAAGTTTATGACTTATGAATTGATAGGTTAACCAAGTAAATAAAACACAAACTATTTGGATTTAAAGTTTGATTTTACAAGTTGTTTCAATGGTTAAAAACATTTAAAATAATTTGAGTCATTGAAAAAAGTAGTAAATGAAAGTAGTTTTCTTTGAAAAAAAAAAGTAAACAATTAATGTGTATTTAATACATACCTCTTGTATAAGTGCATTATGTCTAAGAACTTTACGGCTTTTCATTATGCGAACAATGGCAGCTTGCAGATAAAGTTTACGGTCCTCATCAACTGATGAGAGTGTTTGCTCCACTTCTTGAGGAGACTCTCGCTGCAGTGCTGCAGTAATGCGGAACTTTGTGCGCTTGTTACTGTAGCTGAGATTCAAGCTTAGGACAGTATCAGAACTCAGTGTCTGAAAAAAAATAATAATCATGTACACTTTGTTTACCCTCAAAGAGAGCAGGCTTACCTTGCATTATGCACTAGGAAGCAGCTTATATTGTAGAGCCATATCAGAGCCCATCAAGGGTAATTGAAGTTATATTCCCAGTGTTTTCCAAACTTTAATAGGTCACACACCTCTTTGTTGATGATGGCTTAATCAAAGCACCTCTTCCAACTCTTTAAGACAAAAAAAATATCTCTTTATCCAGTATCAGATAAACAGTCAACACAAATATCAATAAATATGGAACCGCTTCAATGGCTACATGGTCTAAGGCGCTACTCTCATAGTAGTCTAGACTTACAAAGACAGGGAGATAGAGGTTTGAATTTCAGGCTGGTGCACCGAGAGGATTTTCCCCTCTCCCTTCACACTAATGCGAGTACACTTGCTATAAATATAACTTTCCTCATCCCTAAGACAATTAGCTTAATTGAGATGTGTATAAGTTTTTTTATTATAATATACCTTTCTACATTAGGGGTAAAGGCTCATTTACACGGGTCAAGTTTACTGGCGTCAAGTACTTGAAGTCAAGCGACTTTCCCAGTAATGTCCCTGTGTAAACGGTATGGTCAAGTCCACTTTCCAATGTCCGGACAGTGGAAAGTGAAGTTGGAGAAGAGTCTACTTTGGTGGTTCACACTTTCCTCTGGTACTTTCCTTGTCTAAATTGCTTGTTTTCTTCAAGTTGGACAGTAGGGAGTACAGACCTGCTTTGTTTTCTCGCCAGTTCAGTTCTGTTCTTTTGATTGTATTGTGGGTTGTATTTAAAATGTAAAATGAGTAAGTGGAGTGGTAATGAGTTACATAAGTTCTTGGGTATTTACGCAATATATGACATACTGTGGAACATCAATCTCAGCAAGTATTCTATCAAACTGTTAAGAAAAACTGCTTTTAGTAAATCATCACTTAATTTGGTATTTAAAGCTTGCGCTAATATTTTCACTACTGCACAAAATACCTTCATCTTCCCCATTTGCAAATAACTGACTGATGGGTTCCTTTGGAAGTGGCGTCAAGTACAAGACTACCACTGTCTCCGTGTGAACTGATACTAAAAGTCAAGCTCGCATGACTTTAAGTACTTGACACTAGTAAACTTGACCCGTGTAAACGAGCCTTAAAGTAAGGGTATTGACTCTAGGTCTAATTTTCGAGTTTGTAGAATTTTACTAAAAATTCGCATGTGCCTTGATGGAACATATAGGCTGATTTCCACTTTTGTGGTTTTACATGACAGCTAGCAGAAGCGAGCAGATGGTATCAGTAATGCCAACATTGTCTGAAAGTAACTTTTGTCAACATATTTGTAAATAATAATTATTTGGTAAGTGTCACTATTATTATCACTAAAAATATTATCAATCACTTTTAACAATGCTTCCCCAAGGATTAGAGTATAATTTTCTTTTACATAATCTAATTTAAGAAAAAAAAGTCTAGTTAATTCATTCTAGTTTTTCTTTTAATTCTTGTGGCCATTACAGTTTAAATAGAGCGTGAAATTTTACATTTAATAGTATTATATTCAGTTATTCATATTTTTATAACTGGCCTCGCATATCTTTAACATAAATAAATGGTTTGTGATAATAAAGAGGAAAAAAGATACAAAATGTTTTTGAAATAATATTAAGTTTAAATTTTGTAAACACCGTGTATGGATACGATTCGCCGTAAAAACTGAAATAAGTTCCCTACGTCATCACCGGCAGCATAGCTTCTATCCAGTGGCCATATTTGTTTTCAGCATTTAAGGCCACTTTTAACGTTCTCTTGCTTTTAATAATTAATTTGAATTAAACAGCAAAAGAAAACTTCAAAACTTAACAACCAACCAAACGGTTATTTTCATAACCAAAATCTAACAATTTTAAATAGACATTATAACAGTGAATTCTCGTATAAAATACAGTTAATAAAACCACGTGCGCGAGTAAAAATTTTGAAGCGAAAAAAATATTTAATACTTGTAAAATTGTAGTTGAGTATTTACAGGCGTATCTTTGCTACCGTTAATAATTTTATTACAACTTTGAATAATACAGTGTCTTTTTTGAATATTAATTCGGCTACTTAGTCTGTGTGTTCTTTTGAGAATATTATTTCGGTGTGAACATATTATCCTTGGAAAATAAACGTTTTTTTAGTGATCTTAGAATAATTATTTATTAAATATAAAATAAAAGCGTGTGATAAAAAGAAAAGCGAGTGTTTCTGAGTGATCGATATACATTATTCGAAAATTTAAGTGTATCAAGACTATTAAATAAATATTTTAACCCCAAGATTGTGTTGTGTTGGCCTCTAGGCTAAACCTCGAGTTTTATGATGTTTATATTATTCCAAATACATCTGTGAAGTGTAATAAAAAATACTTGCGAGTGTTTCTCCAGTGTTGATAAATAAAATACCAGGCTAAGATTTCAAGTTATAAGTTATTGTATTTTTATTAGAGACTTTGTTATAACTGTTTAAAAGTAGTGAATTTAAAATAGATTTTTGTTGGTTAGGATAGCTTTTGATTTGTCATTGTCATTTATTTTATAGGCCTAAACATATTTTCTTGGATATTGATTTTTGTTTGTTAAATTATTTAAAGTTATCATAAATAGGCCTACATATTAAAACAAAATAATATAACAGATTGTAAAGGCGAGCATAGTGAATATGTTTTCTTCGAGAATTTCTCTAGAGGTAAGAATATTATTTTTCATTTTATAAACAAAAGTTTGAATTGTTATATAGTACTCATACAATAGCACAAAATGTTTAATTTTTAATTATTACACTACTCATCGGCGTTGACATTTAGTTGCAAGAAGGTCCTACATAGCCACAAAGGTTTTAGTTTTTAAACAGTAGGCTACCACTAGGTTAAGGGACTTAATACAAATATGCTTAGACCTTTATGAAGTGCTCAAAAAAGGAATTAAATCTGTGAGTAAAAGTTGTTTTTCCACATAACTATACAATATTTAAATAATTAAAGCATTGTAAAGGCCCACTTTTCAATTGATATGACTGGCTGCCAAAATATCGGTTAGGCCTACTTATAATCCTTCAGCCAAACTATTCAATCATCAAAGAATCTTGCATTAATATTTGGTTTAGTACTAACGATCACCATAAGTCTATATATTTTTCTATAGGAATACTAGTACATTTAGATTTTTCACATTTATAATGTTATTAATAATACTATTTGTAAAAAAACTATTAAAAATTATTTATTTATAATTATAAAAACTAATATGGGATTAAATGCAAAATTTAAATTTTTTTTAATAAAATATATTTTAAAATTTTATTAACAGTAATATATTATCACATTTATAATGTTATTAATAAAACTATCAACAAATAATTATTAGTAAAATAAATAAAATTTAAAAAATTATTTATTTATAATAATAAAAACTAATATGGGATTAAATACTAAATTAAAAAAAAATAATATCATGGAAAAAATAAATAATTAATACTAGCCCTAACATCAACATATCAAGGTCAACAATAAATAAAAAAATTAATATATATAAATAGATAAAACAGTCATATATGTTTCTTGTATAGACCTCAATTTTGGCTGTCAGAAGTGACAGCTGATAAATACATGTTTTTGCAGATCATATGGTTCGGCGGAAGGATACATAGTTACTTTTCAAAGCTATCAGAAGTCAGCTGTGAGCTGTCAGTCAGCACCACAAAAGATAAAATTGAGGTATAGTTTGAGTATTTATTTTATATCTTACCTCTGTGCTGGCAGTAATGAGTTTCGATTCAATGAGGCTTGCAACATGTTTACTAAATTGTTCACTATTGAGCTGCAATAGCTCCTGAACATCAGAGTAGCTGAGTGTGTTGGAAGTTTCAAACAGAAGTAAAATTGCCATCTGAAACGTTTGCATTGTGATTTGGTATGGCCTCTTCAAATAGTTCAACTTCAACTCCGCTGAAAACACAGTGAAATAATTTGGTTAAAAATAAACATTAAATTAGCCTTGGTCTCTCTTGTAAAGTAAAGTCTCTAAATTTAAAATGGAACGATTTGAATTACAAAAATAGTGTTAACTAATTTAATTTATTTGCACTCGACAAATTTCAGCTCATGGCCGGTCTTACAACTTGAAAATTACTTATGCTAATATTATTCTAGATATTATAAGAAGTTAGGTACTACAAATATTGAGACAATGTTAAAACCTATTTCTAATAGCCTACCATTTTTGTTAAAGTTTTGTATAAACATTTGATGCACAGTTTTAAAAATCTTGGTTGCCCAGAAAATGATTCTTCCACCTTTTTCTGAAAATATTTAAAATATTTTAATTTTGATGATAGAGCATAATAAATACTGGCCGCTTGAAAGGTGAATGATTTTCCAAAGGTTTATGTTCGATGTTTTGGTACGTGTAGAGAAGCTATATTTCGTATTTTATACCTATGTATGGAAGATATTCTGGTCACTTCTGAGTAGAGATAAGATGGGCATTTCGACTCCATAACCTTATTAAGCCTTGAAATAAAACTCAAAAGACGTCGGTTTTCCACTTTTAAGTTTTTTAGGTAATTGCTTACATGATATTTTTTAGGTTATAAATAAATCTTAAGACAGGAGTTTGTAGCTTATGATCAAATGATAACTTTAGAAAACATGAAATATAAAAGTTTAATACCCACATTTTCTATAATTTAAAGTAATAAAAAATCTTAAAACATTTGGACCTGACATGATAAATTATTTAAAATATAATTTCACACTATACAATATTTAAAAGAAAGAAAGATAGGTAACATGTATATTATTACTTATCATTAATAAATGAATAGAGTTCTAGAATAAATCATTGGAAATATAATAGATAGGATCCGAGCATATCTATACTACTCGTTCAGGTTATATACTCCTCACAATTATTAAATATCTATAAATATTTAAATTAGGAGGGATAGCCAGCACACTTACCTTGAGGATACTAGAGTATAAATTGTTTAGATAGAACATTTAAAAACACACAAACACATTTTTTAAGGACAAGCTTTCAGGCATATGGCTTCAAACATCCTTCAAGAAGTCCCGAAGATGCTTGAAGAAATGGGCTTCACCCTTGAACTATAAAAAGTCTTCCAAAGAACCAGTATAACAGATTATATACCTAGGACTGAAAATTGAGACCATAACGCATACCCTATCACTTACAGCTGCCACAATCAACAGAGAGAGAGAGGTTTCTGAACCACACTTCAAGAGTCAATTGGAAGGACCTACAGCGCATTGACGGTTACATGTCCTGGCTGGGATGCAATTTATCTTGGCCAGGATATGCGACTGCCAGGGTGCAAAGGGGCCTTTCAAATTTGCCCCTAAGGTTAATGAGCAAAGAAAAGTGGAATAAATGCAAATTGACCAAGTAAAACCTGACACCAGCTCGTGTCTTCACTGACCTTGGACAGTGGCATATTCCCCAGAGATAGGCCATGCTATGTTCAAAAACTTCAGTGAAACATTAGAAATAAATATGATGGAGATGGTGGCTGGAATAATGGGATTGTGCGGGCTTTACAGAGAAGTACAATCGCCAGAAATTATTGTGGGGGTCGATAACACCATAATTCTCCATAGGTAGAGACCCTGATTTGTGGTAAATAAAACCACTGGATTTCGTTAAATAAAAAGTTGGATTTCGGTATAAAAAGTTGGTAAATAAAAGGGTAAAACCATGATTTTCGGTAAATAAAATCGCTTGATTTAGTTAAATAAAAAGTTGAATTTCGGTAAATAAAAGGTAAGACCCTGATTTTCGGTATAAAAAGTCTTAAAAGGTGTTTTAAGGTAATGGTAATAAATTAATTCAAATAGCTTAGAAAGTACTTGCACTGAATTATTTTATAAGACAAAAATGTTCATACTTTTTTTCAACATACTTCACGTCAATCACCAAAGTACAAAGACAACATTGTTTCC
>CABFWB010002273.1:0-23393 GCA_902151455.1 Timema bartmani | reverse complement strand
ATTTAATTTCGTTTTATTTCGCGTTAATATTTTCACTCAAAAATGCCACAATAATGTTTAATTATGTTTCTATGGCAATTTTAATGTGCTAAGTAAAAGTTTGTAAAAACACAACTCGCGAAGCATCGCGAAATATCGGTGTCTATCCATAGGCTATTGAGTGGTCGCGGTTTACTCTTCAACAACACAGTCGTGTGTCAACTACATCTATGGGACATGGACGTGTTACGTGATCATCAGTTGGATGTCTTCTGGCTCTCATCCGACCTCAACCCAGCGGAGCTCCAAACAGCTTTAGCAAAAGATCTACACCATTTTGGGACTATAAGGCAGTTCAAGGTCCCAGATGTTTAATGTATGTTTGTAATAATTACTCCCTTATATACATAACTAAACTGTATACTGTGTTTAATGAAGGCCTTTGAGGCTGGTACTCTTTCGATTCTGGCTGTCCTCCCAGACCTTCCCAGGCAGCCAGCACGTAATCGTCTATAAGCGCAGGCCTAGGGAGGTTCTGTGACAGTGGAAGCTTGTGCTTAAAAATGTGTTTTTTTTAGTGTTCTATCTAAACAATTTCTACTCTAGTTTCACCAAGTTAAGTGTGCTGGCTACCCTTCCTAATTTAAACCATGATTTAGCATAGTGCTCTATTCCAAATAACTTAAATATTAGGGATGGACGGGAATTACTTTTTTATTTTTGAACAGGGCGGGAAATAAGTCAAAATATCGGGATTTGGGACGGGAACGAGAAATTTTAAAATTATGCTTTAGAATAATTTTAGATTAAAAATATATTGATTTATAGACTAATAGGTGGTGTTTCTAGCAACCTTTCCTGTACCAAACATGATACAATTACCTGAAAAAGCAAAAAAAAGTTTTCCTTAAAGAAATACAATGACAAAAGTATATATATAATTTAATATGAGTAGCTTTGAAAGTTATTAAAAACAAGTTTTAGTGAGTTTTGTTTGGCCATTTAAATCACTAGACCACTGTTGTAAATTAATGTAATATCAGTATTACCATTTTTATCCCCTCTCCCAACAAAAAATTATTGTTTACCTTGACAAAGATGATGAAGCCACGTTAATTTCCTTCCATTAAAGCGATTATGGTAAAAGTTTTCAAACTGAAACCAGAAATAATTTCATTACATTAGGCAAAATAATGAAATAAAAAATGTCAGGTTATATACTATAAACAGTATTGACAATTTCTATACAACAAATCACATTAAAATCTGATATGAAAATGAATGACATAAAATTATTGTAAATTAAAAATGTTTTAGCAATACTAATAATTATTACTAAATATATTATTTATTAACGCTAATATTTTGAAGCTATTTTTAAAACATTGGAGACATAGTTTAAATCGCTTAATAGGCATGTGCTAAGAATCTGAAATATGGTAAATTAATGTTTAAAAAAAATGCAATTACTTTACCCTGGTCAGTTTCATTTCTTGACTTCTTTGTGCGGTATGCTAAGAATGGCCGAAATACCAGTCAAGCACAAGTAGGTCAAAGAAAAGTCAAATCTATCATATGACTTGCTAGAATGTCTGGCTAGCAATCACGCGATAAAACTAGGGCTCTCAAACTCGATTCCCTTGATTCTTACTGGTACCGAATAAATCAATCTAAATATTACAATTCTCATTACTTAATCCTTAGTTCTAAATAAAACTAGCAACTAAACAAAACGGTTCAAAATAGGTATTAATCGATTATCTCTCATATTAATGTAGTTGCAGTTTCACTTAGATATTGGAAAATTGTAAATATACCACCATAATGGCCCGAATATAATATGACCCTAACATTTTGAGGTGTTCTACATGAAAAATAAATGGTCTAGAATATAATTTGACCTGACATTATGACAGTACCAAGAGGTAAAAACTTAACATCTTTGACACACTTTTTTTTAAAAGTAAAGTTAAGTGCGACTGTCAGAATATATTAATAGATTCTAAACAAACAATTGATATATAATACGTAGACTAAAATGGCAATGTTCTGTAATATATCGATGTATCTATCATTAATTGATATATCACAACGTGTATATTGAAAGCTACGATATTCCTATCAAATTAAAATGGCCGCTCTCCTGTAATTATATTCTTTGTCGCTTTTCAATTTTTAATGTTTTATTTAGCTCTTTGAATAAGATAAGTTTAATAAAAATAGAACTAAATTGATGTAGTTAATAAGAATGGAGCAAAAAAGTTATATTTATTTTAATTCAATAGATTATCGATATATCGTTGCCAAAACTTCATCACTAATTTTTCGCAAGCTAGCGTGATCAGTTATGGTGGATGATTTGAAATTTTTGTAACGTGTGAAATGTGTTCTTCTTTCCATTATAAAATCTGTAATTTATTGAATCAATTTTGAGTTTATTTGAATTTTTTGTTTTGAAGACTTTTAGTGTGTTTAATAAATATATATAAGATTTTCAAGCGATCAAGTGTTGTAATGGTCGAGTCCAAGTTTCACATTGAGGGGGGAGTAGGGTATCAGGCACGTTAGATTTTCTATGAAATAATGCTTGGAAAAATAATGAAAAAGGAAATGTTCAAGAATTAGAATCGAGGTTGAACTTCAGAATCGGAATCGGGAAAAACAGATATTGTGACATCTCAGATAAAACCTTATCAGAGGTACACACCCCAGCAAGAAATAGAATTCTCTAAATCCACATCCACTGCCTTCTATAGTAACGATTTTTCTTTTAAGGTTAACCAAACTGATTAAAAACAAACAAAGATTTGATGAAATGGCAGAAAAGGTGTAAAACACAGATTTCAGTATGGCAGAGTTAATACTAATTATTGGAACAAATCAAAAATCATAGGAACATAAAAAAAAAAAAAATATATATATATATAGAAACCAAGGTTTGAACTATTGGACCGAAGGAAAGAGTGTGGGGAGAAATAGCCAAGAATTTTAACTCTACCGGCAATTTCCAAAAGATGAGTGTGGTTTGATCAGTATGTAAGTTCATAGGCCTTTTATTTGGATGTTATATTATACCAATGTATATTGAGTAGTTGGTTTATCAAAAGCTAGGTGCACCATATTGTCATGAAAACAAGGCAATATTAAAATATGTGTTGTATAAATAGTTAATGTGCACCACGCCATCTTGAGGGAATATCATTGAAGTATGAGCCAAGTACAACCGAAGCCTGCTCGGGACCAGAAATCTGATTCACTTCTGAGCAACTAACTTTATTGCATCATTTCTTGGAATTGAGTTGCTCTGTCGGCCTAGCGAGCAAATCCACACATCTGTTACATAACTTGTACTTCAGCCGTGCTTAGCATCGTTCTTGCATTATGGCCCTTTAGGTTTGGAGGCTACCAAGAGTTAATTTGTGAAACCAAATTATAATCTTACCATTTGTACAGACTTCTCTAGCTCCTGAGGCACAGCAAACGTGGTAAGGGCAGTTGGACCTAGTGGCCAAGCTCCAGCCTTTAAAAACAAATCCAAGTCGGATTTATGTACATAATACATCACAAAAAAGGTGGAACAAGTACTGCCTCCCCATGACATAAGAGATTCACATCATAATGACATGTTTTAAGCTCTATAAACGTTATAATATCCTTGTTTCATTATGATAAATGTATTTTATAAATTGCAGTTAGTAATTAGCATTTAAAATTCCATAACTGAATTAAATGAAAATCTATTTAGCAAGTTTAATTTTTACAAACTGTTTCAATGCAAGGCTTGTAGTTATAAATCATAAAAGTGTGATTGACGAAATTAGCAAACAGCTCACTATAATGAATTACAATGATTAGATATAAGTTGAACCTAATATGGCTTCTTTCAACAATCAAATTAATACATGAAAATTAGGGGTGTGCAAGTACTTGAAACTTAGAGTTCAAGTCGAGTTTTGGTAGCTGCTTGAATTCGACGATTTTTACAAAGCTCAAAAAATTTGAGTACTCGGAATTTTCAATATTTTTTTTCGAACATTCCTAGTTTTATTAATTTTTTTTCAATATTAAGATATAATTTCATAGTAAAATAGAGTCCCCCTTACTATTCTTTTGTCTAGTTAAAAAAACTGTATAATTATTTATTTAAAAATTCGAATTTATGTGATAATAAATATTTTACAAAAAATACAAAAATCTATATTTTAGTACTTATGAATGTTTTATGCATGGATTTATTACAGAAATTCAACTCTAAATATTTCTTGTACAAATATTGCTATATATGTATTTCTCGAGGGAGAAAACTCGATAATTTTATTCAAACTCGGCTTGAAGTGAAAAATGCCTACTCACACACCCCTAATGAAACTTATGATTAAAATTAAATAATATTGAATCCAAGACACCACAAAATTTTTGAATGAAATCCAGTTATAATTTTAGACTATAATGTATGCATATATGTACCTGAAGAACATTAATGGAGAAGTGAATTCCTAGATCCACATTGTCAGTTTTAAGAAAGCTGCTAAATCTATTATTGAGATCTGACGATAAAGAAATATCTGTGAACATACGATGAAGTTTGTTGGTGAACTCGTATCCACATGCTTGCTAGAACAAAACAAGATGATTACATCCAATTAGCTAAATCTACTTGGAGCATTGATTATCTATGGCTAAGCACTTAGCATAGCTGATTAGATTAAGTTACAGAATTAATTTGAGAATTATTTAAAAAAAAGTGCAAATGCGTATTAGTATATATAATGTTTCCAGCCTATGACCTAGGGGTCAAGTTTTTTTATTTAAGTCATGTATTTTTCCACTACTGGAAGCTGTTGTAGCTACTCTTGTAGCTTAATATGCCTTATAATCTATCTTAAGACTAGGACAGGCACAACATCCAGGCCTCAGCCGTTAATTTATCAATGTGAAAGGGTAAACCCATATTTCCATCAATGATAAATTTTCAGCCATGCCAGGACTCGAACCCGGGACCCTTAGCTCAGTAGACAGACACGCTACTGACTGAGCTAAAGGTGTCGGCTCTTTTATTTGAGAATATAGAATCGAAATAATTCATTTTTATAAAATCCTATTTCTCTTAAAATGAAGAAAAAACTATCTTGATTGTTTTTCATAGTCTTTTACTAAGACACGTTTGTGAGGTCAGTTTTCTTTATTTTATTTTAAATCAGATTATTTTAAGAAACATTTAAAATTGCATTTTGATACTGAAACTGCCCCTCAATACCACTGAATATAATTCAGAAATGGCAAGTTTGATTTGGAACGCCTAAAATGTGATTGGTTTTCTATAATGTGGTTTCTACTTCTATTTTCAAACAACTGTTAGTGTGAAATTTTCTAAATTTCACTTTCGTTACTTCTTTTGGATAAGTTTAGTAACTGATAGTATTGGTATGAGCATATTAAAATATATGCAGAAAGGACTAACTTTTAATCCACTTCAGTGGTCACAAGGTCCATAGCGTCACTAACAATAGACTGGATGCAGGAGATGGCGTTGAGGTTTGAATCCTGACAAAATGTACTGAGGGCAAATTTTATTAAATGGTCTCAAACTTTCCCTTAGTGCAAATGTGGATGTATTTTATGTAGGCCTATATTTTACCTACCTTATTCCTAGCTCATTAGTGTAACTTTAAATCAATGTAAATAACCAAATAAGCAGTAAGCCGTGGCGTGTGACACTACAACGTTATATCTTGACATTAATTAGCAAAAGTGCCTGATAAACCACTGAGTAGAGCTGTGAGAAGATATGGCAAGTCTTCGACTTTAACTCTTCTATTTATATCCTTTCTGAATGAGACTCCTTCAGAAATGGCTAATGTATATTTTAAATAAATTAGTTTACTATTGTAAACTGCACCAATACAGATTACTTCATGAGAAGCTTCTTTGACATTGTGAGTTTATATTCCAAAATTACAAATAATCTTCCTAATAAAAAAAAGTATAAACTCACTATAAAGTTAAAATTAAATATTTACCATATATTGTTTTAGTTTTATAAGTTTATATTTTGATACATGAGTAGGTATATTTTTACAGACTCCACCCAAAATAGCTTACAGCTCAAGACTTCACAGCCCTGTTACTGAGAACTACTCACCGTTTCACGATAGAGTGAAAACTATCTTAATGCACACTTACCTTAAGTCTATTTATCATGGCCTCCTCAGCATCCATAGACTGACTTTGCTGGTGAATCAAGCGCTTAGCCAACATTCGAGAATAAAACTTTTGAAATACGTCCTTGTCATCAATATATTTAAATATTGTGATGGACTGGGATAGCCGCTCATCCACCTCTGTCTCAGACATACCCTTAGAAGATTTCTTCAATAGAGCATCACAATACTTAGCTAGCTGAAACAATTTAACATACAATATATGATAGAAAAAGTTTTGGTTTAATATTATGATTTTTTTCACCTCGGTGATTACACGACTATAGTAACACTATATTTGATTCAAAAATCTCAACTTATTTAGACCAGCATTAATAGATATGTGGACTTAATGTCAAACTTGTCTCTTTTGAACATAATTGACCCAGATATAGAGGTTTTAGATAAAAAAAAAAATATATATATATATATATATCTAATATATTAAATTCAAACATAATTTTATATTTAGTGTGATTGATTGCAAACATACTATATTTTTATTCATTTAAAAATGTATTTTTATTTAATCTAAAAGTCACATTTTGATTCAAATTACTTCTATCCATTCCTATAATTGATCTCAGTGTATTTACAAATAAAATCTAAAGAGTACCACCATATAAAAGTGACTACTATGGAATAAATAAAATTAAAAAACCAACATGTATAAATGGGAATAATAATAATAATAATGATGATAGTTTTAAAAAACAAAATAATTTGACCCAACACATTTCTTTAGCTTTCCTATACAAACTATTTACCATTTCTGGAGAGCGGCAGGGAGTCTTAGGTGTTGGCCTGTGGTTAATAACGGACGAGCAAGCTTTATCCAGCGCCCCCACAAAGCTCTGATCATCTGCAAACACTATGTTAATCATTTCTCGGTACTTCTTGTACACAGTCAGCATGTTTTCCACAAATTGCATGTGTACCTGAAACAAAATAGAAGATTATACACATTCCCATTAGTAGAGATACATATTTCCATTAGTAAGAGATAATGTTAAAAAAAACAATTGTGTGACTCACTAAATGTGTGCCAAACAAGACTTGAGCGATGATAAAAATATTATTTTAATGACCAGTGAACAAAAAAAATCAGGTAAAAAGTTTGTAATAAATGTTGATTTCATGTATAAAAAGACATACATCTAATCTAACCACTTTAAACCATGTTTGCAAATAATATTGCATCTGAAAAAAAAAAGCTGTGGAAACATTTCACGAGTAATTGTAATTAATGGAAATGAGATTAATTAATTTTAAATATTCATTTATTAAAGTTGCATTAAAAAAGCTTGTTGTTTATGTTAGTGTTGTTTTACAGGTGTTTAATTCGAGTGGGGTTATTAGTACTTGGACACTTATAATAAGCTTCTAACTACTCATACTTACCCTTTATATATTTCTATCCACCTTTCCTATACCTTCTTCCAAATATAATACAAATACCTCATAAAGCGAAAAGAGGTTTTCCTTATCCTAGTATGTAGTAAATTCTAAAAGAATATAATTCATTATAAGACTTTTGAACAAACTATATTAACCAATATACTGTCATAAAAACAATGTTTTAGCTAGTTACCTATGTGTTCAAACCTACAAACCTCTGAAATACAAATTTCACTCAACAAATTAGTATCTTGCTTTGGGGCTCTATTTGAGACGGCTTGTGTCTTGCTCAGAAAGGTGTAATTTACACGTGTTATCCAAAGACCATGTTTTCTAATGATGATCACTACTAAATGTACTCACATTGTCCCCTTTGAGTCCAATAACCGCTTCTATACCCTGTGTCTTGATATGCTCCATGATCTCTGTTATAAGCACGGAGATTCCATCGTTGACTAGTCTTAGCAACTGAAACATGTTGTTGAGGTCTTTGTTTCGTTCTTGCTGCACCATCGGCTTACATTCACCATGAAGAAAGGACAGATGGTCGGCGACCATGTGCTTAACACACCTCGCCTTCACTTTGCACATAGAACTGAAACAAACAATTTTAGTACTATAAATGATTTGCTTGAAAAGTCGTCGAAACTAAAGGTTAAATATACAATACACTTGGCTAAAATTGGCTTGTAGTGAACTTAGTTTTGCAATTAAATTGTTTTAAAATTCAAATATGTACAGGTTTTATTGAAACTTTAATAAATTTAAATTTAGAATAGTTAAAAAAAACTCAATGCGAAACAAAGGGTATAAAGATGATTAGGCAGTGTGAATTTTACTATCAGCTTATTTGTATAATTTGGCTATCTTAGTTGATATATTTAACTTAAGAAATTATAAAGTTTTGACTATAAAATTAAATATGAATAATAGCAAAATTTGTAGATTTAATACAATACTATTAAATAACTACTTTACTATACATCCATTACTGTTTTCAGCTTGTGGCATGGGTCAGTTTTTGATTCAAGCCATATATTTTCCACTACAAGCTGGCTAGGCTTGTTCATATGCCTTATAATCTAACTTAAAACTAGGATATACACAACATCCAGTCCCCATACATTAATTTATCAATGTGAAAGGGCAAGCCCATATTTTCATTAATGATCAATTTTTGACCATACCGGGAATCGAACCTAGGACCCTTAGCTCAGTAGGCAGATAGGCTACCGAGAGAGCCAAGGTGTCGGACTATTAAATGACTACTACATCTATGAAATAAAAGTATATTAAGCGGCCGAAAATGAAGTTAAATTTTTAATATCGGTTGCTTTCTTTTTAGACAAAGCTCCTTACTTATATATTCCAAGCTTCCTAAAATTCAGCAAACACAGCTTCTTTGTGTTAAAAAACACACACTGTGACAGTCATACAAAGGAGTAGCAGACAAACACAATATTAATTCTGGAAACACAATAATATTGAAAGGTCTGTGAATATAAGCAGCCCGATATAACACGAGTCTAGATGGTGCTACCTGCTTTTATAACACGAGTCTAGATGGTGCTACCTGCTTTTATAACACAAGGCTAAATGGTGCTTCCTCCTTTCACAACACAAGGCTAGATGGTGATTCCTACTTTCACAACACAAGGCTAGATGGTGATTCCTACTTTCACAACACAAGGCTAGATGGTGATTCCTTTCACATCACAAGGCTAGATGGTGATTCCTGTGTTTATAGTTTACTTTTCCTGTGTTTATAGTTTACTTTAAGTACTACCCACCTATGATGAAGAAATTTATTGCTACGTAGTCTCTCTTCTTCCAATCTCTGAGTGACACACTCCAGGTACTGAGAGATGTTGCATTCTTGAAGTAATCTGCTTGCCTCCCGTTTGTAAAACTCCCCACTAGATTCAAGGTAAGGTTCCTCAAATATCTTCTGATATAACTATAGCAAACACACAAATCAATTGGGATGTTCATAAAACTATTCTAATCTGACAATAAAACATCAGAATTGAATGTATAAATTATGTTGACTAATTTTTCAACAATTATAACTTTTTCAAAGTGTCCAGTTTTAATATGTGTTTTGTGTCCTGGCCTCAATCAATAACCTTTTTGGGAGAGCAGCCAAGAGGCACCATTTAAGTTAATAGTGTTTTGCAAATTTTCAAGCTAACATTTGCCTTTCATTATTTTGAAGGCAACCAAAATCTTCTAACTATAGTGAGTATGGTTCTGGATTGACACTATAGTAAACTATTTGTTTGAAAATTGGAACTTTGAAATAATTCATTATGACATGATAAGTTCATACTTTTAACAAAAATGAAAATATGCATTTAGAGCATAAATTGAAATTGAAATAAGGAATGATTACTTACACAGGGTGTAAATGAATCCCATTACGTATATTCATTTGTTTGAATTTTTTTTAAAAAAAAAGCTTATAAATACCTTCAAATTGTTCTTCTTTTTATATTCTTCCACACTAACAAACGAGTCAATTACCCCCTTAAGGACATATGTCAAGTTGTTATTGGAATCACTTAAACGATATTCATGAATTCCTTGAAGTAACAAAAACACTAACTTTTCCTTCAATGGTTCAATCATATTTTGTTTCCAAATTTCAAGACCTGAAACCAAAACAATAATTTCATATCCACTGTTTAGCGAATGTTATGCATACATATGCATCTTTAGAAGTGTCTGTGTTTGTTATTGGAAAAAATTGTTATTGGGAGGTTGTTTCCCTGTAAGAGCCCATGTTATTTTGCTTAAATAGAAATTTAAAATATCCGCAATATAGAAGAATTTGATACTCAGAGGTGTCTGTTAAGGGAGATTTCACTATATATCGACAATAGATAATATTTAATAATAATATTTAGCACCGCGTCTTACTACCCGTTCGGGTTATACGCTTAAGTACTAATTACGCTAATGGATTGGGAATTGGGAGGGTTAAATTTAGAGGAAGTGAACCCGCATTTGCGTGGAGGGAGAGTGAAAAACCATTTAGGAAAAACCACCCCCAGTTCACCCGACCGAGATTCGAACCTCGATCTCCCCGTCCTCGGTGGTCGAGCTCAACACGACTAGCGCGTTAGCCAACAACACCACCGAGGTGGGTATCGACAAGAGAGTAAGTTTTTAAAGCTACTTATTAAGAAAGAATGAGAATTATTAAAAGGAACAGATATGCACTAGTGGAAACTCATACAAAGATGACATTCTAGCCTTGTCTTTTCCTCCAATGACAGGGAGTTCAAGATTCCAAAACCAGCCAGGTGTACTGAAACTTTTTTTCCCAAATGGTTCGCCAATCTCCTTTCACACAAATGTTGGTACATTTCATTTTAAGTCAAAAGGATTCAGCACTATTCTATTAGTGTAAATATACAAAAATCTTGAGGGGGCAGTAATACCTGAAGGACAAAAAAATTAAACAAGGTTTTCGACCAACATTGAGAGATTCACTTGAATTTATCATTGATTATTAAATAAATAGCATTGATAGTTAAAAAAAGGTTTATTTTTGCTCCTTTTTTATCAGATATATGAAAAGAAAATTAAGTAAATTTTTTTTTAAATACAATGAACTGACAAAGAAAATGGGAGATGTTAGAATCATAAAAACGTGCTTAATTAAAACACACGGGATTATTATTTGTAATCCAAATAAGTTAACTGGGAACAAAACAATCTTGAACGAGTTTATTGAATAAGAGTCAAAGGAACAAACAACCACACCAATATGTTTGTATGTGAGTAGTTCATAAATATTCATTTTAATAAAGACTTTTCATTGTGATAAGTAAAAATGTGAACTAACCTAGTTCCCCAATCTCCATTTGTTCTTCTGAGTCAGGGGAGAGATTTCCATAGATTATTTCTGCGTCGGATAGTTTCTGTTTTTTAATGTGCTGCTGGTTCAAATATCTGAAACATTATTAATAGCTCTGCTCATTTTTATCAGCTGCTGAATCATAAAACTTAGTTGTTTTAAAATATTACATACCTAATTTTTCAACTTTAAGTATTAATACCTACAGCAAATGTTTTACAGCATTCAAAATAAAAATAGTTACTAGTAGTAATAGTAATGTTTATGTTGTGATTTAAAGGTATATCTAGAAGCTACACTGTATGATTAACTTTTCAAAGGTAAGCTACTAAAGGGGTTTGCTGTGTACTGTAACATAAAATACATTTAAAGTGGGTTTACTATCTTATCAAAGGTGATCAAGGGGTTATACTATGTGTACTTATCAAAGGCACTTAAAGGTGATATACTATGCGTAACGTAACAAAAGTGCTCAAGGAGGCTTTATCCAAATGATCTTGAAGATCCTTGAAAGGATCCTTGTATTGTAGACTTGATAAATTCACACTTCCCATGCACTTCAGATACAAGACTGCATTAGACTATTCAAACAGCAAAGAACCTCACTAAATACTTCTGACTGCAGTGCTACTAGCTACCTATGATTTTTAAAACTATATAAGGTGCCATCTATCATCCCTAATAAAAATGAATACAGTGTTTAAAATCGGCACTTTTTTATTGTTGTTTGCATCAAATGTCTTCCATTTGTTTAAAAAAAATCAATAAATACCCAAGAAACAATTTGCCACTCTTGGAGATGTAGTTGATTAATTGATAATGTTTTTGATAAAATCAACTAATTTATAATCTAAAACGTTTATATAGTTTAAAATGTTGGTTAACGTAAAGTTATAAGCTCTCATATGAAAAGAGAAAAATAATACAGTTGCCAGTAAAACATAGCTCCAAAGATGTGCAATAATGTATTGCTTTCATCCTAGGACTCAAGAGTGTGTGAGAGGTGCATCGGCACCCTTGGTGACAATTTGGACAGGTTTACACTTGTTCACATCCTTACCAATACAGCTTGACAAAGGTGCATGTTAAGGTGACGATACAGAGCGAATTTGGATACAGCCTTTTAAGTGTCTACTAAGGAGAGATGACCAAATTGAACAATTTTATTGGTCATAACAATTTTAAAATCAATATACTGAACAAATTGAGCAATTTTATAGATTATAACAATTTTAAAATCAATATACTAGTTTAAAAGATAATTTAAGGTATGCTATGTATAGTAATTTGTTTTAACATTTAATAAAACAAAAAATATTTGATTTTAAATTCCACATTTTAATTTAAACAAAACAAGTAGGGGCCTACTTCTTTTTGCTGTACACCAAGCCAATAGTTCAATTATAAGCAATATTGATTTTTTGACCTACACTTATAAATATCTAAATCCCTCTTACAGATAAAGTCGATGTAAGTAGTTGATTCCCCGACTGTACTTCATCCAGGTGTCATGATAACATTTCAGCAAATTGCTCTCTCCTGTTGCCTGTACTTTGTCTAACAAAGACAACACATGGGTATGGAGGAACTCCTTGGTTTGTTTATACAAATGGTCAGCAAGAGGCTCCGGATATGCTACGCACAGTGAGTAAACATCACTGTAAAAACAAACACAAAAATACTGTACCGTATATTTACAAGTGTTACATGATATAAAACAAATTAGTATGGGGGTGTAACAGTAAGGAAAAAATAAAAAATCCTGGTACAACATACAAATGTGTGGAAATTGTGGAAAGTGTGGAAATTCATCAAAAATAATACATATATCAGTTCTAATTTATCTTGATTACAGCTTAATAGCAGCACAATAATAACAGTATGTAAAGATGAGACCATTTAAAACAAAGAACATTGAAACAAAATTTTAACTTTCAAGGTCAAAAAAATACAGCTTTTGACAAAAGATTTTGGGAATAGGTGGGGGTATTTTATACTAATAGACAATATAATTTAGGTTTACTTAATGAAGCAGCAGTAATTGGTTGATTCCAACACAATATTGTCCTAACTACAATTTACTTTACTCTTGACTGAGTATCATTTTTGTTTTAGTCAATTATTTAAATACAAAGAAGCAAAGCCAATGAAGGTATGAACCAGAAATTACTCAGAAGTATTATTTGTAAGCTTAGGCTAATAAAATATAGCTAGCCCTATCTTTTAAGCCAAATTCACATGTCTTACAAGCTTAATTAAAAAGTTGATTTAATATGAGAAGGCTATGTAGGCCTAATTTTTTTAAAAGAAAATTTACCTGAAGCGGTCATTCCAGATACCTCGAGGAACGTGAGCTAGTGTTATGACATCTCTAACAGTTTCCTGAAGAACATTCCAAGTCTCATTGAAGTTCACCTTTTTTGGCTTCAAAGACATAGCGAGATGGAATCAAAAAACTACCTGAAAGTTAAAAAAGAGTTACTTGGCTTAGTGAAAGTAAGGTTGCTTAAATATTTAAGATGCTGGTAAGTAAATTAAAAACCATCCTTAAAAACAATTACAACTAATGTATGTGATGGAACTTTTACTATGAAGTTACTTACTAGTGATTAGTGAAAATTGTTTTACAATTGTAATGATTTAAATATCTTACATTATAATGTAGGCTATTCTATTAATATGCTGTGCCAGTATCATACAGATTGATAACAATAAAAAAAAAGGAAGTTATTTAACATGGACATCTTCATTAATAAAATGGGTTTATGATGACAAAAACACTCCCATAGAATGTTAGTAGTAATGATACTTAAAATTTCAATTTTTAAAGTTTTACTTTATTGGATTATACAATAGGCTTAATAATAAGTTTATGAACCAAATGAAAACAATTTGTTCACATTTAATGATGTTGGTCATTACCATACTTTAATTTTGACCATTACTTCCTTCCACGCATGATTCATCTGTGACAACTTTGCAGGAAAACCACCTTTGATGGTGGCATATGTTTTGTTAGATTGGTTAGGTATGTAACACATAACATACAAAGTGATGTTTCAAAAGCAATAATTTAATGTGTTTTTGTGTACCTATCCATATTATTGCTATTGATGAGGTCGAGGCTTTCAACACAATGTTGAAGAATATGGTGAGGTGCTAAAATATAGAGTGGGAATGGACTATTTATTTTCCAAGACATTTTGCCGAAAGTATTAAGTTATATATGTCAAGTGTTTTTATGTGTTTATTGTAATTTATAATGATTGATGCTGGTAGGTACTTAGTAATTGTTTAGTAACAAACCCTTCTTTCAAAAGGTGTTTTGAGTTTTATATAGGCTAGACCTATGCAACCAAATCTATTTTACAAGTTCATTTCCATCTGGAGAAAATACTTTTTCCTTTCTTTTTTTTTGTGCATTGTGTTTTACTATCAGTCTTAGCTATCCACATATTTACATTGTTCGGGTGGTTACAATGTACCCACATTTACATGAAGAATGAGTGGGAAACCATTCTCGAAAAACTGTCTCGATGCATTGCAATAAAATTGTACTATACCTTTAGCTAGTATTATATTTCATATATATATATATGTATAGCCTCCCTGTGGGGAAATAGATTAAATTCCAGGTTTGGTATGAAACCCTCACCCCCTCTTCCCTCCGAGCCCAACTTTCTAAGCCCTCAAATTATGTACCAGAAGGCCCTATTTATGATTGTAATAGGTCTATGATTTAACTTTTGCCAGCTAAAATTACTTTGATTTAATAAGTTCTTTATAGTCCTACTAATCCTGTGTCCTTTTCATTATATTGATGAAAAACTTGTTACCTTATGGATGACAAATTTAATGAAAGGAAAGTTAGCAAAATTGAATAAATTCTTTAGAAATTATCACCAGGCCTTTTCTGATTAGTTAAATGATAATTACTATTTAGCTAGTTTGTTATTTCATAACTATAATTGGAATACTCAAAACAATATTACTACGTGAATTTTGATTTGATTGAGTACTATTACTTTGTGAAATGGAAATTCTTAAGTAGAATAACATCGATTGGCTGATATAAATTGTTACATAAATTATCGTTAATTTTTAAACAAATGTATATAGTTGAAAAAATATAAATGTCTAAGTGCTAATTTAAATATAAATTAATACTATACAATATTTTTACTAACACTCATTTAAACAAATTGAGCAAGGATAAGATGACAACTTTCTAAAAATAAGCAGAGCACTTATAGATAAAGTGACAATACTTTGGAATATATAAACAAATAAAATATAGTTTTGATTGAGTCAATTATTATAACTGAAAGCTAATTGGTAATAACAACTGATATATACTTGTAAATTAAGGAAAAAAATAAAACATAAGCTTACCAATGTCATTATCAATTAAAAACCAAAAGAAGACGTACAATTTATTACAAAATATATAAAATCAGTGAAAATGATGTTAACATAGTTTATTAAATAGATATTAAATTATTTTGGCAAGTCAATATAAAACAATCTTGGCTAATTCAATATAAATTTCGAAACCTGCACAATTATTATAAGCCAAATATCTTCATTCAGACATTTTTTTTATATCACAGATCAGATGTTTTAATTTTATATGAGTGCCAACAACAATAAAATACTTATTATACGGATTTTAGGAGTTCAACATTATCAATTGTGCTTCATAGAGGCTGTCTCCTAAAATATAAATAGATAGATATTTTATCTCATCAATCTTATTTAAAAATATTTACTGACATTTTATTCCATTGATATTTAAGTTGAAACAGGCAAAGCGCGTTAGTGAACTACTTAGTTTTTTACATAATACTATTTATAAACGTTTAAAATTAATTATTTATTTAACATTCCTATTGTAGCTTGCCACTAAAAGAAATGTCACTGATTTCATCTTGAAATAATTTTACTGCAATGGACACTATTGAAAACTGAAATCACAATCCTACTAGGAAATAGTGAACTTGATAGCTGGCACATCATAGTGTTCGTTATTAAGATATCAATGTGATAATAGAAAAGTTGCGATGTTGATCTATTTTAGCTTGACTATATTTCCATAGGATTCCACAGTTGACTACAGTGCCACCCTGGTTATATATTTGTGTGCTACTCCAAGCTTAAAACTGGTTTAAGGTAATGTAAAGACATGACTATTGACATCTACTATGAAGGCGAGACTATCATATCTCAGACGCCTTTCTTAATTCCCCCTTGTAATTTGTATAAGCTTGTTTAACTATTAGTAGCTACGTTTTATAATTGAAAAATGCACACTAATTAGCTAACCTTTCGGTTATTTTGATTATTTATTACTAGAGGGTATATTTAGGGCCATAGTAAATAAAACAACATATTTTGTTTGTTTGTTTTATAAGTCTCATTTATTTTTGAACATCCCTATTTACATTTATATAAACACATACACACAATAGAAAAAACTGCAAATACCAGCGTCACAGGGCTCTTGTACGATGAGCGCTACAGGACGTTGTGAACACTTAGAAGTAATCGATACGATTAGAAGTGATGTAAAAAAGATTATATTTTCAACAATTTTCTTAATAGTTCAACTTCAACGTTGTATTTTATTAGCACGCTTTTTGAACTCGGCACCACTTAATTTCCTACTCATATTTAAATATTAAAACTTGGAAACTAGTCACTTAAAACTATTGATCTCTATAATATAACTGGATGGACATGTATATACACATTGCCAAGGACCAAAGCGTGACGCTCTAGTTTATCGTCTGCTACACTGTGGGGGGACAGATTTGACGGTTCCTTTCAATGTTCTTATGCGAAAACATGTTCCTGGTGAATAAAAGTGTTATTATTTGAAAATAGTGAAGTATTATACCACACTTTCCTGAAGAAACATTTACATTAAAGGATATACAATCGGTTTTACAGGTAATACTGTACAAATACGAATAAAATCTTAAACATATTTAAATATGTAGTTATCATCAATGTTGTTTACAGTCTGCCAAGACTACGCTTATATTTAATGTTATATTAGCTTGTATATTGGACCCCAATCTGTAAGGCCTTATTTCGTACCAGTATACTATCACATATATAATATTTTGGTAGGATAGACGGCAATTTAAAACGGAAGTATAAAATTCCTTCTGGAAGGTCTTTTATGCTAACTAAATAAAACTATAGGGTAGGATTCTGGTACGAGATAAAGCCTTACAAGCAAGCTTCCTTCAAAAATCATCGTATATATTAGGCTACATCAACTTATTTAAAGAAAAAACGAACCCGTTTTGAATTTTATATGCTCTTCATATCTTTAACTAGCATATTTATTTTATTTAACCATTCACACATTTATATATCTCATATATTCAATCAAACTAATGAACGATGTCAAATTGCCACATTGCCTTGTATGGGTGTAGGAGAAAAAGAGATACCCGAAAGTTTCCTTCTCTCTTACACAATGATATGCAGACGACAGCTCGAAAATTTCAGCCACAGCTGTCCATCCAGTTATATTATAGAGATCAATGGGCATTATCGACCAGTTCGCTCAGCAGAAATCAAGACGAAATATATTATAGACTATTTTCCTATTGTGTACATGCTAATATGTTTTCTGTAGTAACATGTTCTACAGTCTACTGATGCATACTTTATATTGATAAATTATTTAATGTTTGAATTGCTTAAATTTGTGCGTGTTAGAGTATTTATTTCAATTTTATAAGTCTTTGCTTGGATCCTTACTACTTTTAAAACCTCACTACAATAAATAATAAAATAATGTAAACACTTTTTATCTGCTATTCCACAGATAGCACTTGTGTATAACTGTATATGGTATGTATGTATCGGTGTAGGGGCGAAACAGGAATTTAGAAGGTTAGAAATTAAGGTAGGAAAAATGGGCTGCAAATTATCTAGTGCCTATGGGCGGCAGATTCGTAAATCCCCCCCTGGTACTACCATATTATCTACTAGTAGTAATAGCCGTAGTTTTATATTAGGCCTGATTTTACTGAAATCATTTGAATAGGCCTAGGTCTATCTACCTGACTAGCCTATTCTGGTGGCATGACAAATACTTTCAAATAATATTTGAGTATGAGTAAAATAAGCTTAATTGGCCATAATAGGTAGTGCTTTAAGAAAATTAAATATAATATGAAAATGTATATTTTATTCATTCAATAATTAATTTTATTTAAAGGTGGGGACAGAAGTATTTAGGTAAAGATTGATTTTAAGGAATATTATATGTATAATATAATATTATTCAAACTATATTGACAAAAATTACTCAATTTGCACACTCTCTCATATTGTGTAATAGTATGGAGAAAATTGGTCAAAAATAGATTTTCAATAAACTTCTCTCAAGTAAGTTTTCCTCATCAAATCAAACACATCGTCTTGTTAGTCACAATCTTGAGCTTTATTTTTTTATTTTTAGAGAAAAAAAATTACATATAATTTTTACTATTTGTAATGTAAAGGAACTTAAGAATACTCATTTTTGAACCAAACAGCTAATAGACCAAAACCAACTAACCTACTAGAGATTAAGAGTAAATAATGTGCCTAACTTTTGGATATGATCAGTTCAATAGTTACACCTGTAACTTAAATTTAATAATAAATTGATTTCCCGTACACCTATCGTAAGACGAACGGTGTAGGTAGCTGTAGTCAACTGCTGTTAAGCACATTCCCCTCAATCATGGCCAAACCGCCATTCCTTTTCTCAAAAAAATTGGCACATGTTTGGACTCAAATAATAGGTAATTTTACTCTCTCCACAGAAATTATTCGCAAACACGAAATATCAGTGTTTAAAGGTGCCCATACACGGTCATTCCCGGCATGATTCCGGGAGTGTCATTCCAACGTTTCATTCCAAAACTGCCCGTGTGTGGGGTGATTCAAGCCAAACATGATGGATTGACACGCCATCTTCACTCCAGGAATGAACAATCCAACCTGTTTGATTTTTTTGGAGTGATGGCGCGCCAAAACTGACCGTGTGTGGGCAGATATAATCCCGGACTGACGAACGCATGCGCAGTTAGCCAACAATTTCATAGAGCACGTGGTGATAGTCTATACAGCACCTGTTTATTCTGTGTGGCATTGTTTTATTTCCCGTGTCCGAAAATGTCGTCTATTAAGCACAATGCTCACAAAGTGAACTCGGTGGAGTTTATGACAGATTTTATAAATCTGTATTCGGTCTTTACCTGTACTATGGAAAGTGAAAAGTCAGGATTATAGCAATAAATTCAAAAAGGAAGAGGCATATCAAAAAATTGTTGAACTAGGCAAAACGGTGTACGAAGACTCGAACATAGATTTTGTAAAGTCAAAGATTAATACTGGAACATAATTTATTATTGCCTTGCGTATTACAAAAGTTAGGCCTACTGTAAAGTAAAAATGTAACTAAGATGTATGCTATTTAGTGTTTTTCTGTGTAGATATTATTTTTAAATTCTAACACTAAGTTTTGTACAATTAGCTTCCTGCACCATACCTAACATCAACCATCCCATCTTGCCAAGCTACCTTCCCATTACCATTAAAATATGATACATATTCCCGTCTTGCGTTCTTGGCTTTGTCGGTGGAATTTCGTGCAGGACCTACTTGTAGTTCACTGAAGGTAGTTTTAGGTGGTTCACTTCGCCACGCAGCTTCTGTTAATCTGCCACTTTCAATGTCTTCTTTATCTAAGAGATTAGATGGAGAGTATGCAGCTCTACAATTTCTTCTAAGGTAGTTGTGCAAGATACAACATGCCTTAACTACAGATTCAGCTTTTTCTGGGCTAAAATACATTGTTGTGTGTAATACACGAGATCTATTTGCCATGATACCGAACGAATTTTCTACAACAGTCCTTGCTCGTGACAATCGGTAGTTAAATACCTTTCTTTCTGGATTGAGTTCACGAATAGCAAAAGGTTTGAGTAAATGTTCGTCAAGGCTAAAAGCCTCGTCACCAATAAATACAAAATTCATTGAATTAAGAGTTTTTGTGCTGTCTGGCAGTTTGAGATTGTTATTTCTAAGTTTGAAATCAAAAAGTGTATTCTCCATAACTCCCCCATCAGATACACGCCCATTTGTCCCAACATCTATCATTATAAATTCATAATTAGCATTTGTCAAAGCCAACAAGACTACACTAAAGTAACCCTTATAATTATAATAGTAAGACCCACTATGTGCTGGTTTATAAATTGCTATGTGACGTCCGTCCAGCGCACCTCCACAATTAGGATAGTTCCATCTTTGATAGAAATCTGTTGATACTTCTATCCACTCCGTCTCGTTGCTTGGGAACTAAAACATAAAAAAAACCTCATATAATTTTCCGTTTATACTTTTATTTATTGATGTAATCCTGCCCAATATCTAAAAGTATTATGGTATTTTTTTTCCCCAGGTTACGCCATCACAAAAAGTAGATCTAGGGAGAAAAAGAGTAGCTAAAAAGAGCGGCGCTTCAAAGGAGGCTGCGAAAGAGCTTCTACTGGCCAAGGCTGAAAAGGCTCTTGACAGAGACGAGTTCGACTCCTACTTCGAGAGTGTGGCTGCCAAAATGCGTAGAATGAACGAAGAGCAGCGACTTTTTGCAGAGAAAATTATCAATGAGTCGGTTTTCCTTGGAATGTTTAACAGGCTTACTGAGTTTTCTCACGTAAACACTCCCACCATGACATTTCCTCATTACAATCAAGGTTTATATAGCACTCAAGGCAATTACAGACAGGTTGTTCAAAATTATTCTTCCACTTCCGAGTGTGAACCTAGCCCCGCAAATTCTTCTGAAGGTATTAATATGTATTCAGGACAATAAAATAAAAGTAAACTCTGTAAAAATGCTTTTTGTAAGCGAATCTAGTCCTACTCCAGTTTACCATTTTGTTTGATTAAAATTACATGTATTTTGTAAATGCATTGTATTTCTTATTTGTAATATTATTCTGCTACTTGTATTTCTTACCTTCATGTACTCGTTTCTCAGAACTTCAAATATTGCCTCACATGTCCTGTTTGTATATTAAAGGACCAACTAGTGACAGAAGTCTTTGAAAACACTCAGAGCTCATACGCAAATAATTTTTATAATCGTCCTTAGAGTTTAGTTCAAGTTCACGCAAAAGAGAGATGTCTGAAAATGTATGTCTTTGTTGTAACCAACGTTGTGACCATAAGTTCCGCCGTTTTTCCTCCCTTACTTTATCATCTGCCAATAATAAAACCAAAGCCACAGCAGCATTTTTCTTAGACATTTTTACAACCTCACGGGACAAATCACATCAGTAAACGGCGGCGTCTAGCAGGTCTCGGCGTGACACGTGTGTGGACAATTCCTAGCCCGCCCGGAATGACACGCCTTGAATGAAACTCCCGGCATCATGCCAGGAATGACCGTGTATGGGCACCTTTAAGAAACCACAATAAATAGTCAGTGTTCTGGGAGTCACCATGATACCTCACTCATTACACTTTGATTAGTAAGCGACCTCGCAACTAGGGGAAAACAGCAGCACCCCTACATTCTATTTCGAAGGCCTATGGCCAACACCTTTGATCTGTCTGTAGATGTTCTGTCTAATATGTTCTCTCTTGTTCACTTTCCAGAATGGCAGAAAAAAAAAGTTATTTCTGAAATTGGAATTTCACTTTAAAAGAAAGTCATGTATCGTACTGACGGACTTGAGGCTGAAAGCTGTGTCCGATCTGGACCTAAAGTTGCTTGTAGGTCATTCCCTTATATAATATGCCCAGTAAAAAAAAAGAAGAGTTTAATCTGTGTCCACAGTCAACTCTATGTTTAACTAAGGGCTATTTTTTTTAAATCGAAAGTTCGTGAAAATATTTAAATCAAAATATCGCTACTCTAAATAATCGACGTCTTTATATTCAAAATTAAAATGTATGATATTATACACATTGCGATTGTTACAAGAATATATATTATACAGTCAGCTTCAAATAAAAAGGATTTTTTTAACTAAAAAAATTGATATAATATGTATAAGTAACTAAAGTCATGTTATATAAAATATACAGTTGTAACCTTTAAAAGACAATATCAATAGCCAGATCTGCCAGGTACTCAAAAAGTACCCGAGGGCCAAATGTGGATCCTCATTTCTTTGCACTAATAAGTGTAGTATATGTCTACATCTTTTTAAATGACCACTTTTACTAAACATAAGCAATGCACGTCAACTAACTGAAATAAGACTGACTTACGGTACTTAAATTTAACTCTAACTCATGTCATAGCTAAGTCTATAAATCTCATTCGAATGACAACAGTAATTAAATGCATATAGATTAACATGATTAACATTTAGGGAGTGAACTGTTATGGCCTTTGGAATGAGCTTTATAAATTCGGTCCCTAATCACTTCCCGAATCTCTTCACGCGCCAAATTTAATTTCAATACAAACATAATAGACCCCAGGTAACTTCCAAGCACTTCGAAACGAAGGACAAGACTAGACTGAAACAATGCTATCGTTGTGAGAAATGTTAGCAAATACGATTAGAAACAGTTGACCCAATACAATCATTTTCGTTAAAAGGTTTGTGAACCAGGACCCCTCACGCGGGTCCCTAGAAGTCGGACTAGATACCATGATGCCAATATTCCTCCCTTCGTGGAGGGTATGTCAATAGCTATAAAATTATATTGTCACTATTCAAAATTAGTAGTTATATGGACAGAAGAACAACTCTATATCTCAGTTCAATAAATGCTTTGAACATATTGTTGTTAAGATTCGGATGGACACCTACTATATAAGAACGATAAAGTTGTGCACGCCATTGCTTAAAAAATATGCATAATAACAACATGCGGTTTTTTTGCATTGCATTAAACTTGTAAATTTAAAATGAACTATATTA
>CABFWB010002272.1:98223-115783 GCA_902151455.1 Timema bartmani | reverse complement strand
CCAGTCTACTTGTATATAGAGACTAACAGTGTAGAGATATGAAGAGGAGTGAGACAGGGATGTTGTTTGTCACCCAGTCTGTTCAACTTGTATGGAGAGTGGCTGGTCAGGGAAACCCTAAAGGGATGTGGCAATTTCAGGATAGGAGGATGCATCATTAACACAATAAAATATGCAGATGATCTAGCATTGCTGGCCAGAAATAAAGAAGAGTTGCAGGAAATGATGGACCAGCTGGTAGAGATAGGTAGAAGAGATGGCATGGAGATCAATATTGAGAAGTTAAAAGTGATGGGGATGATAAAAAATGAAGAGCCGTTGAAAATAAAAATTAGAAATCAGGAAATGGAAAACAGCGCAGTTCAAGTACCTGGGAAGTCTGCTGACAAATGATGTCTACTGTAACAAAGAAATTAGGTTGAGGATCGCCATAGCCAAGGACGCTTTCAACAAGAAGAGTTTACTGCTGACCAGCAAGTTGAGTTTAAAGTGAGGAAGAAATTGATGGATTACTACATTTGTAGCATCACACTGTATGGAGCAGAAACTTGGACTCTTAGGAAGATGGAAAATAAATACTTGGAAAGCTTTAAAATGTGACAAATTGACATATCCTAAGAAGAGTGGGTGAAAAGAGAATAATTTTGGATGTGATTCTTTGGTACAAAGCGAACTGGATCGAACACATCCTTAGGAGGAGCTGTCTTCTACACGATGTCATAGAAGTAACAGTTATATGACTTGAAGGAAAGAAGAAAATTCTGGGAGCTGAACACCTAATAATAATAAACTCAATAAAATGGGTAGATTGTTTTATAATTTCTGCAAAAAAAATTAGAGGTCAATATATAAACCTTAAAATGTAGAAATTAGAGGACAAATTATAGTCATTATCATCATTCCCAATTTAAAATACAACTTTACTAATTATCAAATATGCTTAAAATATCGAAACTTTATGTATGTTATAAGTGAATTAGGTACCTATTAAAAAAAAGTTTAAATAAGATTACTTAGAGAGTAGTGATACTTTTTTTAGCACTGTGCTTTACTACCTCTTCAGGTTGTACGCATATGTATTAATTACGCAAACGAAAAGTTAGGGATTAGAAAGGTTGAATTTAAAGAAAAGTACCCACATTTGTGTGGAGGGAGATGGGTGAAAACCCTTTAGGGGAAACCTACCTCAATACACCCACCAGGGATTTGAACTCCAATCTCCCCGTCATTGGCAGTCTAATTTATTGTGAGGCTGATGCCTTAGTAGACCATGCGGCCACCGAAGCAAGTAATATTGCTTTTGATAAAGGTTTTTGGATGTTAAGTTTTCATCTTATATAATATTTAAAAAATGCTGTTAAGAAGTTAAAACCTAGAATTAAATCCCAGTCGAGTGTATACATCCTCTAAATTCAACCTTCTTCATCCCTAGCTCATTAGCGTTATTAATACACGCCTATATCGTGAACAGGTAGTAAGTAATACGCCGTGTTAAAAAAACATGTAAGAGAACCATAAATCCCCAGCTATAGATTAAATTCCAGCATTTAAAGGATGGTGGTGAAATGTTAGTAAAATAAATTCATAAACCGCTATGTTCCATATGGAACCATGAGTTATTACCACAAGAATGGCAGGAAGGATTTATAATACCCCTTTTCATAAAGGGTAATAAATGGATTGTATTAAGTATAGAGGCATATCACTACTACCAACATGCTACAAAACATTATCTAATATAATTTTAATGAGATTGACACCACATTTATAGGAAATAATATGAATCATCAGTGTGGATTTGGACGAAATAGATCAACAAGGGATCACATTTTTACTATTCAGCAGATATTAGAAAATAATTGGGAATACAATTATAAAGAGGTTTTAAAAAGGCCCATGATTTAGTTAAAATACACAAAGTATATGAAATTTTATTTAAGTTTGAGATCCCCAAAAAACTTGTCATGCTAATTGAGGTATGTTTGACAGATACATGTGGCAGGGTACAGGTTGGATGTAAATTATCAGATACTTTCGAAATACATAATGAGTTGAAACAAGGAGATGCACTTTCCACATTAATTTTTAATCTATCCTCATAGTATTTTATTAGGGTAATACAATAGAGTAGGGAAGGGTTCACATTAAACAGTACAATACAACTATTAGGATACGCTGATAATTTAACTTTGTTGGCCAATAGTAAGGAAGGTGTTGCAAGGAATACCGACATTTTATTAGAGGCAACTAAGGAAATAGGTTTAGAGGTGAGCGCTGAAAAGACTTACGTATGTGATCACATAGAAAACACAGATTGGGGACGATAATTTAGAGATTACTGTGAGTAACATATCATTTGACAAGGTTAATGTATTTAAAGATTTAGAAACAATTTTAACTAGCAAAAACTCTATTAGATTGGAAATCAGGAAAAGAATACAGTTGAGAAATGCATGCTATTACTCAGTCAGTAAGTTGTTGATATCTAGCATGCTGTCAAGGAATGTAAAACTCAGAATATATGAAACATTGACTTTACTGGTTGTTCTCTATGGGTGTGAAGAGTGGTCTCTTGACTCAAATAACGAGAATAAATTTAGGCTGTTCGAAAACAAGGGTCTAGGAAAATATTAGGTCCAAAAATGGACTTAGATATTGTGGAGTGGAGATTATATAATTAATGATGAGTTACATACCCTGTACCCATCACAAAATATTGTTGGGATAATCGAATCTCGAAGATTACGATTGGCAGGACATACAGAGTGAATCGAAGATTCTAGAACTGTCTTCAGAGTATTGATTGGCAAACCCAATAGGAAGAGACCATTGGGAAGACCTAGACGCAGATGGGAGGATTACATTAGAATGGACCAGAAAGAGCTAGGGTGTAATGAGGTTGACTGGGTGTAACCATCTCAAGATAGGGATAGGGTGTAATGATGTGGACTGGCTAGAACTGGCTCAAGATAAAGATAGGGTGAAATTAGGTGGGATTGAAAGAACTAGCTCAAGATAGGGCTAGGGTGTAATGAGGTGGACTGGATAGAACTAGCTCAAGATAGGGCTAGGGTGTAATGAGGNTGGACTGGCTAGAACTGGCTCAAGATAAAGATAGGGTGAAATTAGGTGGGATTGAAAGAACTAGCTCAAGATAGGGCTAGGGTGTAATGAGGTGGACTGGATAGAACTAGCTCAAGATAGGGCTAGGGTGTAATGAGGTGGACTGGATAGAACTAACTCAAGATTGGGATAGTTGACATATTTTCCTTAAAGAGACAGCGTAATTAAGCAAACACCATATAAAAATAAAACCCGTTAAGATTAATTTGGGAGTTATCATACTTATGCTCACCTTATTGAGTATGCCAACGCTTAAATAGAAGCAGATGACAAATATATTCCAGCCAGCCCACAAAACACACCAAACAGTGTACTGCAACACACATTTTAATAATATATTTACTGAAATAGTAACACTAAAATCTATGAATGAAATAAAATGGAAAATAATGTTCACAGTAGTTGTAAAGCAATAAAAACTCAAATGCCAATATTTTTTTTAGTTTGTTTAATATTATCAAACACACTATATTATTGTATTCCTAAATGTGATTTAAAGGGCTGGTCTCTAAGTTAATTGAGCTGTATTAAATTTAAATCTACTGTTAAAATTGTACAAAATAATGTTTTGATGTGTGTTATGCTGTTTTTCACTAAGTTTTTGCACACCATTTAAATTAATTTTAAATTAACTACAGTTTGGGCCAAATTAATTTACCATTAAGTACATAAAAAGTGTTATAATTATAAGACACAATGAGTATTAAAAAAAATATAAGTATGTTTTATATCTATAGATATAATGAAGGGCTTAGGGCTTAGTGCAGAAGGTTGATTTTTATTGTAAACCTTTCACTACAAGTATCAGTATTCGATAATAATCTCCACTAGGAAATGTGTGAATGCATGTTATGACTTTTATTGCATCAATTTTTTTTTAATTCTAAAATTCTGGAGTAAAAATGTAGTGTTTTCTGGTTGATATCTATTAGTGAAAAGTTGTATTACTGTTTTTGAACATATTTGAACAGACACCAAGAGATCATGTCACTCCGTCATCTGCCCTACATTTTTTTCAGAGTAATGATCTTACAAATATAATTAATTTTATTATGGCAACATTTAATAAGTTATGTTACTTGGCTTAGGTTTATATAATAATGAACGGGGTATGAAGGAGTGTGGTTTGAAAAGGAGTCCAATAGGTCACAATGTGAAAGAAATGTCTTACATTGGTTTGGTATGTTGAGAGGAGGAGTGTGGATCGAGCTAAGAAGCAAATATATGAAGGTAGAGTGTGTAGATCAAAAGGAATGGGTAGGCCCTATAAGATGTGGCTAAATGTTGTAGACGAATGTGCGAAAAAGAGAAACAATAGTTTTAAGTATAAAAGAGCATGTACTACTCGGTGTATGGATGTTGTTGAAGTATAGGGGAGTGTGGATAAAGTTAGTGAGGACGGAATAAGTATGGAGTTGGTGTTTTGTTGAGCTATATGCAGTTTCTTGCCTACCCAATGGGGCGAGGCGGGGCAGGTATGTTCTTTTAATAAGTTAGCATTTGGATAAAATTCACTTTTACAGAAAGGAACTTACCGTGATGATGTACTTGGGTCTAAATTGGAAAGCACCATAAAAACCGAAAATGACAAATATTATGTTGAAAAAGTTTGCCAATATTGGAGCCCACATGTAGCCAAGAAAATCAAACACTTGTCGTTCTATTGTCGACACCTGAAACAAAGTAAGCCCATTAAATTGTATTTGAGACATATGATGTTTAAGCTATTAAAGATTTATCAATTTAATCATGTGTATCTCTATCAGCTATATTTTATTTTTGAGTTTTAAACAATGTTTAAAAATTGTGGGCACCATTGGCTTGGTGGCAGTATGTGGAACTATATTGTGTTGACTTGATGGAATAAATGATCTTGGTTATGCTGGATACTATTATTTTTAACCTTAATCAGGCCCACCAAATCAGGGGAAATTGCCCCTACACCTACTCACTAAATTTTGCATCAAATGGTTTACAGATAATTAAAAGCAATAAGTATTCGCTTAGTGATAGGATTCCATTCCAGATTCCTGTAAACCCTAACGTTATGTAATTTAAGATTTACGTTATTTAAGTAATGTGCTGCAGTACAGTTGAATACGCCGCCATTGTACTACCGCTGTCGATCCACAGAAAACTAACATTCAATGGTACATAGAGGAATTTACTTTTGTTAACTTAATTGGGTTGATATTTTGCATTTAAAAAAGCACAATCATTTAATGGGTTGATCAATATTCAATAAAACATGAGAAATTATTAAGTAACATAAGTACCGAGTACGCATCAATATATTATAACGGCTTAATGTTAAAAGTGAAAAACTGCCAATGAGAGGAGGCCTCCGATTTTTTTGTCCAAGGCCTAACATTTTCTTAAAACAGCCCTGACTATCGGGTGTTTAAAAACTAAATGATATCCTATTTTAGTTGATGCACAGAGTAAACCACCACCCTTCACCTGATATCCTAGATATGGTGATTAATATCTCGAGATATTTAATATTTCATATCATTTATCATATTCACCTGAATATAAGACAAAACCCCTAAAAGTATCTATGTTTGTATGAAAAAGACTTGGGCTGGGCTACTCCGATTCTTAGACAAGTGATCTTTTGTTAACTCGCTGTACACAGGAAGGGTGGTCTGAAAGGCCTTTTTACCGCCAGAAGTGTAAACAAATTTAAGGTGCTTTGGTGGCCACATGGTCTGTGGCATCACTCTTGCAATAGACTGGACTGACGATGACAGGAAGAGTGGGGTTTGAATCCTGGTCGGGTGTAATGAGGGTGGTATTTCTTAAATGTTTTTCCACTCTCCATCCATGCAACTGCTGGTGAATCACCTCTAAAAGTTTCCTTTCTCATTCTTACACAATTAGAATATATGTAGTATATAACCTGAACAGGTAGTAATTCAGGTTGTATGCAAATGTACTAATTACACTAATGGTTTAGGAATTAGGAGGGTTTAATTGAGATGAAAAGCACCCGCATTTGCGTAGAAGGATAGGAAAAACCTACCTCAGTGCACCCGACCGGGATCGAACCCCGATATCCTTGTCTTCGGCAGTCTAGCTTAACACAAAACTAGCGTGTTAGCTAAATATGCCACCGAGGCGGGTCAATTCAGAATAAATGTATGCGGTGACATTTGCAAGGAGGGAGAGTGTAAAACCCTCAGGACACCCGACCAGAGATTTTAACTTTAATTAATATCACCATCACTAGCAGTTCATTATAATGCAGATAATCACTTTTTATTATTACAATTAAAATGTGGCCTATTAAATCAAAATAAGATGGCCTAATAAATAATAAATATGCTAATTTAAATAACTGCCACTTGCGAGGTTAGGGTGTAGGATACCAAGAAATAAATGGCATGAAAAATGTTATTGAAGAAATGGGAAAAGCTATTAAACACCCAAAATAGGGCCTGGGTATTCATCCTTCGAAATATAGATATTAATACAGTGAAATGTCCCTTAAGGAACACCTATCAATACCTAAATCTTCCTTATAGTGGATGGTTTAAATTTGCTCGGCGAAATAACGACTTCTTGATAAGGGAAACAGAAATTTTTAAAGACACATATTTATGCATAAGAATCTCTAAACAGCAAATAAAAATTGAAAACACCCGTCCAATTATAGTATTTGATGTAGGAATGTCAGAAATGCCATTAACTTGTGTGAAGTGTGAGCAGTCCTGCCTTCCCACGCTAGTAAAAGTTTCTAAAATACCTTACGTATTAACTACCGGTGTGTTACTTTATGGTCATACCCTACCGCCCCTTCTGAGTCATCAGTGGGGGAGTGTTCCAGTAGATGTTTGTGCTTGTGTGGACTTACATATTACAGAAAGCCTACGGTTCACATTTCATTTGCATATTGTTCTGTGTATAATGCAGTTTGTACAGTAGGCTACGTACAATATTTATTCATTAGTCATAACTATCCTGTATACAATATTGTACAGTAATTAGTTTGTTGTAGTTTATATTCACAGTATATTCATGGTGTCTACTCAACTTGACCAATGAAATTCCCCGACTTTTTCCCTGATTTACCCTGATCGTTTCCTAAAATTCCCGACTAAATAGTATGTCACATCCCTCTAACTCGCACCCGCCCACCCCACTCGTTTTCCTGAATAATAATAAGTTTTAAAATTTAAATAAACAGGTTTTTTTTAATTTGTATTAACAATGTTTACTAGAAATTATAAAATTATAAAATACATTACACAGCTACAAACAAAAAATGACAGATTGAATCACATTATAATTTACTGATTATTATTTTCATATTTTGAGTAAAACCACATTTTTCCAGATTTTTATTGGATTTACCAAATTTCCGACTTATTCTCGTTTTTTCCCGATCACTTCAAATCACGGGCTAGTTCCCGTTTCCCCTGATTTTCCCGGACGGTGGACACCCTGAATATAGGTTTATATGGGCCTAGATTAAACTATGTTAAAGAAGTATGATTTAAAAAAATATACCTAACTTATATATTTCCCAAATAACAGAGATAACTTAGTAAAATACTTTTTTTTAATCCCAGAAAGTGTACGTTATTAAAAGATTTTACAGAACGATACTGTGATTATGTATTTATAGCTCAAAAATGACCTGGCTAAACCTAAACTTCTATAGTTGATTTGGTAATGTGACATGATTTTGGTTTAAAATAGCTATAACTTAAAATCTAAAAAGTGGTAAAATCAAGTGTTTTAGTTGATTAAATATGGGTTTTGAATCCCGGTTGGATGTACTAAGTGGTTTTTCCATAATGGTCTGTACTGGCCCTCCAGCAAATTTGGGTAGCCTACATTTTCTCTACATTTAATATTTCTCATCGCTTACACATTAGTGTAGTTAGTACAAATGTGTATAATTTGAACGAGAAGTAAAACGCGGTGACAAAAACTGTAGGCTTGCATACAGTCCTACTAAAACCAATTATAATTATAAAATAAAACATGTTTCAGTATCCCTATTACTTATAGTTGTTTAAGTAGCTCAGCTTTAATTTGATTGCATGTGCTTGATATTATCTTAGCTGCAAAACGAATCATACAAGAAAAGTGTGTTGAAAGGTATTAGTACAATAGCCTACACAAAGTTATACATTTTTGGAATAAAAATAGTAGCCTAGCTATTTTTTAAATCTCAGTTAATTCATGAACATATTGGTAGGTTCATATGGGTTGAATTTTTTGCTAGTTCGGAGGTAGAAATTTCAGACCATGTTAAACGATATGGTGATAAAAATATGTAAATGAGACGTCTTGAAATTGCTGATTATGTCTGTAACCAATAAACCGTTTTATGAAAGTTAATTTGTAAGTGATAATAAAACAATTGTAGACTAACCCTTTTTTAAAAGAAGTGTAAAAATTCTATATGCAAACACCAGTGGAAGTATTTTAACAAAGAACAAGCCAGGTAGTGTATAAAAAATAAATAGTATGAGAAGAGGTAATTTATTAGTATTTAGATTTTAAAATAAACAAAATAAAAATACTAATAATGTGGAATGTAAAAAAATTAAGATATACATACTATATAAGTATAATATACATATTATGTAAGTTAGCTTTAAATTGATAGGCCTCCTTATATTATAAAAATTAACATTTAAATGGCTATTTTATTTTTTTCCCCATTACTTTACCGGGCTTGTCAAGCTTACAAACACTAAATCAAGTTTTATACACACCAGTTGAAGCACGCATATTGTCAACAAAAAGGGCCGTATTGTGCACAATCCCATGTCATTTAGACATCAATTATAAAATGTGTTTTAAATAAATATCATTGTTTTATTCAATCATTCTAATAATTAATTAACTATACTAAATGATCCATTAATTACAAACAAAGTAGTATAAATGAGATCTAAAGATTATAGTTAAAATGCCTTATAAACACAATAAACATTTTTTATGAGATGAAGTACTCCGTCTTTCTTTGATAAACATTGGCTAATAGGTTGCCAACATGATAAAAAAAATAGCACTAAATTTTTTAAAACAAACTTTTCGTGGTAGTAGGATTGCTACACAATTAAAAATATTAACATGGAGAAATTAGGTTTTCATGTCAGTAAAATTTATATACACACAATAACCTTCTATAACTTTAAAAAATGTAAAAATATCTGCCTATGAAAAGCAAGGTTCAAGAAAATACCATTATGGCATCTAGTGGATCCACTTGGGTGTTTTGCTTTTAGTTAAATAGTTGACTTATAGATAATGCATCTTATTTTTATTATTATTATTATTATTATTATTATTATTATTATTATTATTATTATTATTATTATTATTATTATTATTATTATTTCAATAACATGACTTGGATATTATTAATTATAAAATTTTCAAGTTGAAAACTAAAGCAAATAGTTTCTAGTCTCTAGTCTCCTAAAAATTGGCTATAGCTATTTACAAAAACTTCAATAACTAACAACACATATTTTCCCATTAGTTTGATTTCAAAAATAATGTGCTAGGCTACTCATCACCCTGTTAACCAGCTCAGTAACTCTGTAGCTATCCGTATATAATCATTCCCTCACAATTGTTATCTAAAATTGTAAACATATAACTTTAATCCAAACTATAATTAGTTTCGTTAGCGTTGACGTATAGGAATAGTTCTACACCTGTGATAAGCACAGCTAGGCGTAATTTAGGAACAGATGGAACAAGCTGTTCATTCTGAGGCGACTCTAAAACCTTTTAAATACTTTCAATTCTATTTTTAAAGATGGCGGAAGCAAACTAACTCACAAATATACTGTCTGGTGAAAAAAAAGGTTAGGTTTGAAAACATAGATGTTCAAAAAAATAATTGTGAAAAAAGTTTACAACCAAGTGGCTCCAAAATTTTAATTACATTGATATTTTGTAATCTAATATTCTAGAATTCTCAGGAGATAATATACAAAAGACCCTTTGGGAGAAAAAGTATAAGTGGAAAGATAGTATTTTTATTGCCGCTACCCCCTTCCCTGTGGGCCTACCGTGTAACGATGGCATGCAGGGAAGGATAGGGACGGTGGCAAAATTTATGTGTGGGCTCGTAATTTATAGACGGCTTTAGTTTTTGGGGTTTATTATAGCCCTACTAACTACTACAAAATGTGATGTTGTAAGAACGATGAGTGAGTCCTCTGGAACGAAGAAAATTTATTACTTTGACTACTAAGTTCATCACATGTTCCATATTAATGGTTTTTGCAAAAAGGTTTTCTTGGTGTAAAATACAATGGCATACGACGATATCATTGCCCATGTTTTTTCACTCTGTTGCCAAATAGTTCACAGACCCTTGTTTCTTTCACACCATGGCTGCCACGCCATCTGTTGAAATACCATGTAATAGTTTTAAGTTCAAAATTATACTTTTCCAATATATTTTTACTTTCTCTCTATCTTACAGGTAGAGAAAGTATTGTGATCGTCAAAAAAATCGAACTCGAGATTTTGATGAATTTTGACGTTTCATGACTTCCTGAATCCGAAAAAGTGGTTTTTGAATTTCTGTCTGTCTGTCTGTCTGTCTGTCTGTCTGTCTGTCTGTACCTCCAACTAGAGCCTAAACTATTTTACCGATTGAGCTGAAACTTGATATCTAGGGTTTTCATAGGGTTGCCCCGAGGGGTTTTTGGAATTGGATATCTACCCCTAAAATTAAGGGTAGTTTACTGAAGGGAAAAAAGAGAAAAAGTCGATTTTCTCAAAATCGGCTCTAACGATTTTGATTAAATTTCATTTATGAACATTAATAAATATTCCAAACAAAATGGCTACTCTCAATATTTCGGCAAAATGGCTTTAAGGGCTCCGGTCTGATGCGTAAATTAACATTTTTTATAATAGCTCCGAAACTATTTGAGATATGAAATTACTTAGCATTACAAATATGTATATATATTTATAATACAAATATTTTATTCGAAACATATTTTTATAAAATCAATAATTTTCAATCTATACGCAATTATATATATATTTTTAGCTTTTTGGACATTAAAGCTTAAGTATTGCGATCGTAAAAAAAACTAACCTGAAATGTTGATGGATTTCGACGTCTCATGACCCCCCGAACCCTAAAAAATAGTCTTTGCAATGCCGTCTGTCTGTGTGTCTATTAAAACTTAAAATTAAGGGTAGTTTACTGAAGGGCAAAAAGAGAAAAAGTCGATTTTCTCAAAATCGGCTCTAACGATTTTGATTAAATTTCATTTATGAACATTAATAAATATTCCAAACAAAATGGCTACTCTCAATATTTCGGCAAAATGGCTTTAAGGGCTCCGGTCTGATGCGTAAATTAACATTTTTTATAATAGCTCCGAAACTATTTGAGATATGAAATTACTTAGCATTACAAATATGTATATATATTTATAATACAAATATTTTATTCGAAACATATTTTTATAAAATCAATAATTTTCAATCTATACGCAATTATATATATATTTTTAACTTTTTGGACATTAAAGCTTAAGTATTGCGACCGTAAAAAAAACTAACCTGAAATGTTGATGGATGTCGACGTCTCATGACCCCCCGAACCCTAAAAAATAGTCTTTGCAATGCCGTCTGTCTGTGTGTCTATTAAAACTTAAAATTAAGGGTAGTTTACTGAAGGGCAAAAAGAGAAAAAGTCGATTTTCTCAAAATCGGCTCTAACGATTTTGATTAAATTTCATTTATAAACATTAATAAATATTCCAAACAAAATGGCTACCCTCAATATTTCGGCAAAATGGCTTTAAGGGCTCCGGTCTGATGCGTCAATTAACATTTTTTATAATAGCTCCGAAACTATTTGAGATATGAAATTACTTAGCATTACAAATATGTATATATATTTATAATACAGATATTTTATCCGAAACATATTTTTATAAAATCAATAACTTTCAATCTATACGCAATTATATGAATTTTTTTAACTTTTTGGACATTAAAGTTTAAGTATTGCGACCGTAAAAAAAAACTAACCTGAAATGTTGATGGATGTCGACGTCTCATGACCCCCCGAACCCTAAAAAATAGTCTTTGCAATGCCGTCTGTCTGTGTGTCTATAAAAACTTAAAATTAAGGGTAGTTTACTGAAGGGCGAAAAGAGAAAAATTTGGTTTTCTCAAAATCTGCTCAAACGATTTTGATTAAAATTCGTATCTAGGCGTTGATTAAGATTATAAATAAACTGGCTATTTTCATTTTCCTATGAAAATGATTTTTAGGGTACTTTACAGAAGCGTTAATTTCCGTATCTCCACAACTATTTGAGAAACTAAACAACTTATCATTGCAAAATTGTAGGACTATTAGAAATAAAAAACTTTTATTTGACATATATTTTTATAAAAGCAACAGTTTCTGAGATATTTGCAAATATATTAATACAATTTTGTGAGCTTTAGTTGTAAACATATACTACTTAAGTCTTAACGCAATAATTCTCCAATGCCATAGAGTAATTAAATATAAGTATCTAAAAAAGTATGTTATTTTTCCTTAAATCTCTTAGGAGAAATGTTTGCATAGCAATGATCTATCTCCATTTTAGACTCAATAGTCAATATTTACATTTTTTATTGGTCAAAATGTATAAATGAATAATTAAATATCAATGCGATGACTTGAAGATCTGCAACATCTTATAAAATGTTAAAATTTTAACCAGAAATCGAAATTTTAATACGAAGTGTTGACCCTTTTGGAAGACATTAAACTGTTTGAAATTTTCTTAGGTGGACAAAGATGCGCCTCTTTTCTCATTGATTCTATATCATTGTATATTATTTTATGCGTGTTCTTATGTGGAGTGGTGATGATACAATGTACATTATTCCGTTCAGAAATCTTACGAGTTTATAGAAAGAGAGAGAAAGTCTGTGCGGTGTGCCGTACCATTTATTTTACTTCACAATGTCTCAGCCTTTGGATGTATCTTTCATAGGAACCAACGCCAGCAATTCCTCTATAATGTTAAAATTTCTATCAACATCACGGATAAACTTTGAAAGCTGTGCAATGTCAGTGACGTCTGTACTTTCATCCATGGAAATGAAAAGTATTTAAATTTTAATATCTTTTCTTTCAATGTTTTTTCAGTGTCTGATGACATTTCTTCTGCTCTTCTGGATACTGTCATATGATTAAGACTAATTTTTGAAATAACACTTTTTCCCACCGGAAAAGGTATATTTGCCACATCTTTCTGACATTCTTTAACTAGCTCTCCATATTTGTGTGTCTTCATTTATTTTACTAAAATTTTAGTACAACAAAACTTGATTTGACTGCATTTTCCAAGTCGTCAGTTACTTTTCTAAAAAGGTGTTGTTTGCTTGTTAATTTACGTTTCAATTCTTTTACCTTATCATTTCTCCTTTGTCCAGTCCACGCGGTGTATTAGCCAGCATGTTTTGTATTGTAGTGTCGCTTTACTTTTACTCCTTTATTACACTCTCTGTTTCTTTACAAATTAAACATGTTGCTTTGGCGTTATATTCTATGAACAAATAACTCTCAATTCTTGTCTCCTGAAACTCACGGCACTCGTCAGTCACTTTACCCCTTTCTACAGACATCGTTGTAAAATGTTACAAAATTAATCAATTGCGCCAAACCGGACGGTGAACAATAACACACGTATCGGCATCAACCGACTGAGCCAACATTACAGCAATTGCTGATACTGCTCGCGCATGCGCAGACAGCACTCACCAACCTGGATAGTGCAGCGCGTGGAGCAATCTTTTGTTATTTCGATAATGTAATGTAAAATAATTTAATCTACAACAAATCAATGGGTGATGCGAAATAAGAAAATTTTATTTTCTGGATGGGTTTCCGAACACAATTTTATATTATATTGACTTAAACACTTTTCTCACTATCCATCTCATGGACCGTATAAAATGAGGTCGAGGTCTGCGTGTTGTGCACCACTGTTCTAGACCATTACCTAAAATACCTTCACTGCCAAGTTTCCACCTCAAGTGGTTTGGATGGTACGGTTGTACCTTTAAAAAGAGGTTCCAAACCCCGTTCCACCCTCATAGGAGTTGAATTTCACAAAATACCTTTTTATCTAATATCTTATAACAAAAAGGAGACTTTCTGTCAAATTTCAAGATTCCAGGTTTAGGGCTTCGCGAAACACGCTGATGATATATTTCTTAATCTGAAAATCAATTGAATTATTTATCTATCTATTAATTTAGCAGTCTCGTGATAGTTGGTAGTTTAACATATGCATTTGATTTTGATCCATTGTTCTACCTAAATACGTCAACTGAATTTCAGCCAACATTATGATGTATATTCATCACATTAGTATTCATTTGTTTTATAAATTGATATAAACTCAAGCATTTGTGTTTTATTAAAATGAAACAAAACTACTTTATAAATAGTGTAGTAATTTATTTTCTTTTTAAATTATTGTATTAAAAGTGTATAATGTTATTGGATATGTTTTAAAAGCTAAATGACTAAAGTTAATAATCAAACCGTTGATTTTTCCTGTTAATACATGGGACTGGGGCCATTGGGCCTATTTACCTCTTATTTTTGACATTTGATTTTAAACCTACTATCCTCGAACTACGTTGTAAATATGTTTAACAGACTTAAAAGCGCTTTTTATAACGCTTTAGGTGAGCCTGAACCCACATGGCCCGAATTGAGAGAAGCTGAAAACATTCCTGCTGCTAGGATACTCAATCCTAAGTTTCCATATTCAAGACCCACTTTTCTTCAGTTCCATAGTGATGAAGAAATAGCATTTTCGTCAGATCATCAAATGAGACCGATCATAGTACCTAAAGATATATCCAAACTTCCTTGGGACAGCGGATATGCAGAGTAAGGATATTAACATTTTAATCCTAGGGACAGCTGGTGGTTTCTTCTGTCTTGCAATGTTAGGTTTCACTAGCACATTTAGGATTGCTGGCTGTTCGCCCGTATATTTAAATAAAAAATAAACGGATCTACCCACAACCTATAAAACAGACTTTGATTTTGGTACAACACAGGTAAAAGTCAAAAAATTTGATCAAATTTCCGGAATTTTCGCATATTCACTAAATTAATATGCAACTATCATTTAGGCACAATATTCAAAATAACATTTTTCTTTTAGCACAGTCGTCCCTGTTGAATTTACTAATCTCAATTCTCAGTAGACATATATATATATGTCAGACACCAATTTTAAACTATACTGGTGTAATGCGATCTTTTAATTTCTCGATATGATCTCATTGAAATCTAACTAAGATTGCACTTTCCAATAGCCCATTGCGCTAAGTTTAAATCCTTTAAACCCATCATAGAGTGACACAATTTCAGAATGTGGGCTATACATGTCTACAAATATCATTACATTGAGTGTTGGTCTTAAGGTAATTTAACTATCAACATTTTATTTCACAATATTTGCAAGTGTATAATTATAAGCTATAAATTATGATTAAATGATTTCTAATTATTACAGTTCACGAGTTATTAGGGGTAAAATTTGCTATTTTATGTTTTCCCCATACCATTGTTAATGCCGGGATCACGATTAACTTAATGTTAACTTAACCTAACTTAAGTTAACTTCACCTAACTTAAGGTAAAGGATCTCCTCTTGTGTTTAAATGGAAGCGATCACGATGCAGCTAACTTAACGTTGACTTGCAGTTAACTTAACGTAAGAGATGTCCTGGGAGGTCTTTTACTTTAAGTGAACGTTACTTGAAGGGTATCACGTGATCTAGCCAGCCAATCATTATGCGAGTGACGTCAACAGGGCTATTTAGTAATTCATTTGTTGGTATTAGGACCAATGTTTACCCTTTAGCGTAAGTTCTAGTGATCAGACATTGAAACAAAATAAACTAAAATAGGAAAGCTAAATTTATCAAAAAAGTTTAGTAATAGATATTTATTATATCGATTGAAAACTGTAAACATTCACAGATCATCACTGTAAAACTAGTACAAATCACAGATCATACTCGAGAAAGGAGATGTTTAGCTCGAGTTGTTACGTTAAGTTATGTGAATCGTGATCACACATACGTTAAGTTAACTTAAAGTTAACTTAAAGTGAACGTTACGTTAAGTTGATCGTGATCGGCATAAGATAAAGTAGACTACCTACCTAATTAATGTATGGGGCTGAAATTTAGAATAACTGGACATTTAAAATAAGATATACATAGTGAAATAATAATAATATTAATATCTATAGATTTTTTGAGCACTGCATATTACTACTGGTTAAGGTTATATGCTACTAATATTATAAATATTTCATTGTGTACATCTAATATGAATGTCTGGTTATACTAAATTTAAACTTTACACATTAATTACTTTGCCTTAACAATAGTACATGAAAAGTATAAAATACAAGTTTACCTCTTATAACAGCTCGTGAACTGTAATGATCTGAAATCAATGAAACTATTTATAGCTATACACTAGTTAAAATTGTGCAATAAAATTTTGGTCATTGATTGACCTGAATAGAATGTTTGTAATAGGCCTGTACATAGTGATTGGAAAAGTTGGAAATTGGCTTTGGAAAATCTGGAAAAGTCAAAGAATTTAAAATATAGTTTTACTGGACACCCTCCCCCAAAATATCTTAAAAATATCAAATATATAGACAAGCACATAAACTTTGATTCAATAAGCTATTTCAATTAAAGATCTATTTCTTATATTATTTTATCATTTTACTGGTCAAGAACACCTACAATTTCTTTAAAAAAACCAAGACTTTTCTCTTCCTTAATCATCCCCAAAATGCTATCTTCTCCTACCCTCCTCAACACCTCATTCCTCACCCTGTACATCCATTTCACCGTCTCCACAACCACATTTCAAAACTCTCCAAAAACCTTTATTCCCTCTTTCTAACTGTCCATTTCTCAGATCCATACATCACAACACTCCACACGAAACACTTTGCAAATCTATTTCCTAGCTCAATCCGGATTATTCCCGCTATCAATAATCCCCACACCTTTCCATATGCTCCCTTCTCCATGGCTATCCTGCTTTAAACTTTCTCTGGACAGTATCCATTCCAAGTCACTAGACTTCCCAAATATTTGAATAAAACCTGACTTCTCTTAGGTTCTACCCTTCAATCGAAATATTATTATTATTATTGTTGTTGCTGTTGTTATTGTTATTATTATCACCGCGTCTTACTACCCGTTCGGGTTATACGCACTTACGCTAATGTGTAATGGTAGGGTGATTGTGAGATGAAATGGAGGACCTACAGTTTAACGTGGGATCCGAACCACGGTGGAGGCCTGGCATTCCTCACATTCACAAGTTGTGATTAATACACGTCTTGTCAGAGGTGAAGGAAGGGTTTGG
>CABFWB010002272.1:80554-96946 GCA_902151455.1 Timema bartmani | reverse complement strand
TATGTGTGATCACGATTCACGTAACTTAACGTAACAAGTCGAGCCAAACATCTTCATTCTCGAGTATGATCTGTGATTTGTACTAGTTTTACAGTGATGATCTGTGAATGTTTACAGTTTTCAATCGATATAATAAATATCTATTACTAAACCTTTTTGATAAATTTAGCTTTCCTATTTTAGTTTATTTTGTTTCAATGTCTGATCACTAGAACTTACGCTAAAGAGTAAACATTGGTCATAAAACCAACAAATGAGTTACTAAATAGCCCTGTTGACGTCACTCGCATAATGATTGGCTGGCTAGATCACGTGATACCCTTCAAGTAACGTTCACTTAAAGTAAAAGACCTCCCAGGACATCTCTTACGTTAAGTTAACTGCAAGTCAACGTTAAGTTAGCTGCATCATGATCACTTCCATTTAAACACACAAGGAGGTTCTTTACTTTAAGTTACGTTAAGTTAACTTTAAGTTAACGTTAAGTTGATCGTGATCCCGGCATCAGAGGAACTCTAGGCCTACATTTGCGTCCACAAAAATCTATCAATATGGTGGGATATTAGAAGAGTACCTATTACTGTTTCTATTCCTTTAATATGAACTTGGATACCTCTTGGTATATTTGTAATTAAATTAATATAATGATTCATCTGTAAATTAAAACTATTAAAAGCAATTTTTTTAACACAGCGTCTTACACTATATACTATACACTAATGTATTAATTACTTTAATGGTTTTATGGATTAGTTGGGTTATATATAGAGGAAGTGTACCCACATTTGCGTGGAGGGAGAGTAGATAACCATTTTGGTGAAATCATCCTCGATACACCCGACCGAGCTTTGAACCTCGACCTACCCATCATTGGCAGTCTAATATTTTGCAAGAAGCCGGTTATAAACTAGTGAAACTTTTGAATCCTTAAGAGTATTTGAATATTTGAGAAATAAATCTGATTCGATATTTGATACATTTTTATATTTTTAATTGTAATTTGTTTTACAGTGCAAATTTTGCTTATTGGTGGCTTAAGTCAATATAATTACGAGGCAAACTTTAAAAACCACACCCTTGAGAATTAACTTATCACTTAACTAAATATATGAATGATTAGTTCTCACTTTAAAAATATTCCCTTCCATCAACGTTAATATATTTAATTTGTTCTTGTTTACAGAGCTGTCAATGCGGGGAAATCTGAACTCAATGAAGATCAGGCTTGTGTCCATAGAGAAGTTTTACACAGACCAGAACTTAGAAGCTCACGGTCTTTAGAATCTCACAACGCTGCAGCCTATTTGCCCTATGTATACTTTGGAATATTCGACGGCCATGCTGGAATAGGAGCAGCTGTGGCAGCCTCAAACCAACTGCATCATATCATTCAAGTAATTAACTATCTTTCTTATTACTTTTTAGCATCAAGTCTTTCTACCTTTTCAGGCACTAACTACACTAATGAGCTAGGGATGAGAAAGTTTGAATCTAGAGGAAGTGTACCTGCATTTGCATGGAGGGAGAGTGGAAAACCTTTTAGTAAAGACCACGCTCAGTACACTCGACTGGAATTCGAACCCTGATCTTCCTGTCATAGGCAGTCTAGTCTTTTGCAAGAGTGATACCTTGGACCATGTGACCACTGAAGTAGTTTTTTTTTCTCTCTTATTGATTGCTTGGTTGAGCAGCTTCAGTGGTCTCATGGTTTAGGAGGTCACACTCGTAATAGACTGGACTGCCGATGAAGGGGAGATCTGGGTTCAAACTTTGATAAGGTTTACTGAGGGTGGTTTTTCCCCAAATGGTTTTCCATTCTCATACCAAGCAAATGCAGGTACGTTTCCTCCAAACTATACCTTTCTCATTAGTGTAAATATGCAGATAGCCAGAAAGAGTAGTAAAACGCAGTAAACACACACACACACACAACAAATGCGTAGTTGAATTTGATTTGATTTTTTGAACTTGGGACGGTTCTGATTAGCCTTGTTCTCCACATATCTTTACCAGCACAGATTAGATAATCTTACACTTTATGTGTGCAATAAAACTTGAATCAGAGGTGAAGTGGGGCTAGAATGCTGAACAGTCTGCATCACTGCTCAGCAGTGCTCTTTAAACCACCCTTTGGTCCATACAATGAATGAGACGAGCAGGTGTTAGAAATAAGAATGGACACTCCACCAATTGGCAATATTTCTCATAAGAAGACGCATATTAAATAATAAAAAGAAAAGAAAAATACATTACTCAATTTTTAATTTTGCTGCGAGTACTTCTATAATTTTCATTTGTATCAATTGGCATACAAAGCTTTAATCACATTTTTTTTTACATTCATTACGGTTTCCAGCCTGTGGTCAGTTTTTTTTTATCCAAGCCAAATATTTTCCACTACTGGCTTATTAGGCCTGTCATAGCTTCAAATACCTTATAGTCAAACTTAAGACTAGGACAGGCACAACATCCAGTCCCCGCCCATTAATTCATCACTGTGAAATTTATCACCAATGATAAATTTTTCGGCCATGCCGGAAATCGAACCCGGGACCCTTAGCTCGGTAGACGGGCACACTACTGACCGAGCTAAGATGTCGGATAATCACAATAAATGTCTTGCATAAATAAGAGCTCTGGCGCACTAGCAGCCATGTCGCGCGGCACGGCCGTGGGAAAAGAGAGAGCGTGGCCAACAGAGTGTCCATGTTGCACTCGCTAACCATTGCATGTGTACAGTCAATCTCGCATTGAACGCGGAGCAAGCAGCTTCTATGTGATACCTCCTGAGGAAGTGTAAAGAAAAGAAAAAGGAGAGATTTTGGGTGCACACAATGGTGGAGTGTCATCAAGAAAGGGGGATATTTAACCTTTTTTTTTAATCAAGAACTCAGGTCACGTGATGAAAAGTTTTTTAATCATACTAAAATGTCTGCGAAATCATTTTCTGAGCTGTTAGATAAACTAAATGATTCAATCAGAGGACGGAATACACCCATGAGAAAGAGCATTCATCCAAAGTATAACTTCTAGTTAAATTGAGGAGGTAAGAATAATTCATAAGGTCCTTAAGAAAATATATCATATTCTTTTATTTGGATCAAGCTTAAAAAGAATTAAAGTAATATCTTAACAGCTTGTTATTCAATTCTTCAATNACGAGAGAAACAAATGCTATAAGCACACAGAACAAACACACGCTATACTAGAACACGTGACTCCCAACGAGCCACTGATTGGTTTTGTCACAAATTGTACTGGCCGCTGTGTAATCGCCAATAGTGTGCGTCCAACCATTACCGTTATATTCTGTACAAACCACTGGCCTCGTGGCTTCAATGCCACGTCTGCACCAATCGTATTCTCATTGCCCACGGTGACACGCTTTATGCGTGTTGTGCCATACAACTCGTTGGTTGCACTGGCAATGACCACTATGGAGCGGGGGCTCTTAAGAACTATAAGCCAATAACTAAAGTAAAAATAATATAACTTGTTTTGAAATTTATTTGTGATTTTTTTTAACTAGTTGATGTTCTTGACCACCTCCTGCCACCTCTAGAAGGCTGCACATCTGCCACAGTGGAAAGAGTGGCAAAACGAGGCATTGCATTGTGGTTTCCTGAAAAGGAGATTTCAATTGAATCTCTCATCGTAGGTGCTTTGGAGTCAGCGTTTTGGGATATGGTAGGCCATATATTTGATTCTGGAATGTGGAAGTTGCATGTACCTTATTAAATTAGAGATATTAAGTATGTTTTAGATCCTATGTTTGAAAGCATCTTTCCCTTGATTTACTTCACTTTGTTAACACTTAGCAGGGTAAATGAAGTGAGCACTTATAGTAACCATTTTTATTTCGGTGTGTACTTATTGTATTTAATCTTTGTACTTGTACAAACATTATGGTCGTTTTCCTATGTTCTTAACTTTTAATGGAATTAATATTGACATTTTCAACGCCCACAAACAATTTTTACCAAGTATCGAGTTCACTAAGGGCCAGTTTCATAGTCAGATTTAGTACGCCTCAAGTGTGGCGCTATACTAAATACAAGACATCACCTACCTGAAATTGAATGGATTGGGCCAGTTTCGCATATGAAACTGGCCCATTCCATTCAATTTCAGGTAGGTGATGTCTTGTATTTAGTATAGCGCCACACTTAAGGCATACTAAATCTGACTATGAAACTGGCCCTAAGAATATTTTAGGTCTCAGTAATATCCTATCATTTTAAAGCCCATGATGTTCTATTTCAAAGTCATATTATCAACACTATTTTATAGTTTTAATTTGTGTTGTCAGTATGTATTTTTTTTTTTGCATGTCTAAATTAAACATGCAATTAAAACCTTTAAAACCCACTTCAATGTCTAAATGGTCTGAGGCGTCACTCTCGTGTTAGATAGGCCTGCTGATGACAAGGAGAGCAGGGTTTGAATCCCAGTCAGGTCTACTGAGGGTGGTTTTCCCTAATTGTTTCCCATTCTACTTCCATGCAAATGTGGGTATATTACCTCTTAAAATGCTTCCTTTCTCATCAAACCCATTAGAGCAATAATCATATTTACTCATTAAAATATTTTCAAATGAATGTAATATAGGTTTGTACTAACTTTGGGTTGTTCACCTATTATAACCTATTAAAAGTTAGCGAAGGTTTAATTATTGTGTTCTAAGTAATTGTAGTTTGTATTCATAACTTAAAATTTTTAGAAGAGTTATTTGGAGGAATACGTCTAATGCTTGGACAAGTTCCTGGATAGCTCATTTTGTAGATTAGAGGCACATTTAACATAAATTAGATTTCCTCTCCTTGCACATTTTAAAAATAAATTATTTCAGCTGTTAGATGCACTGAATGAGCTGAAATGTACAGTATTATTTAGTTTCTACTAATTTTTTCACATTGGATATTTATTCCCTTTGGTATTAAAGCATAAAAATAGCTAATCATCAGCAATGCTATATATAATCATCACATCTTACTACCTGTTCAGGTTGTATGCATAAATACTCTAATGGGGTGAGGTGACCTGGTGGTCTAGGGGTAAGGTATCAGACTTCTATGCTGGTGGTCCAGGGTTCAATCCTCGGTCCCGACACAGATTTATCTGATTGCCAAACCCTTCTTCATCTCTGACAAGACGTGTATTAATCACAACTTGTGAATGGGAGGAATGCCAGGCCTCCACCATGGTTCGGATCCCACGTTAAACTGTTGGTCCTCCATTTTCATCTCACAATCACCCTAACATTACACATTAGCGTAAGTGCGTGTAACCCGAACGGGTAGTAAGACGCGGTGCTAATAATGATAATCTAATTGGGTGGGGATGAGGAATGAAGTATTTAATGAGATGTAATCCACCTGCATTTTCATGGAAGGAGAGTGGGAAATCGTTTAGGAAAAACCACTCTCAGTAGACCCGACCGAGATTTAAACCCCAATCACTCCATCCTCAGTAGGCCAGTCTAACACAAGAGTGATGCCTTGGACCGTTCAGCCACTGTAGCGGGTGATTTGTCATCTATAGATAACTGTTAACTATAACATCAATTTATAATTTTTGGAACACCCTAGTTTTTTTAAGATTATTCGTAACATCTTCATTTTTAGGACCAATTGATCGCTGAAGACCGTAAAAAATACAAGATCAAAGGAGGTTGTACTGCTCTGGTTGCCCTTTTCATACTTGGCAAACTCTATGTGGCCAACGCAGGTGACTCTCGAGCAGTAGTGTGTAAGAACAACCAAGCTCTGCCAATGTCTAATGATTTCACTCCTGAAAGTGAGAGGCAACGTGTTCGACAATTGGTAAGTTCTGTGATTAGGTTGAAATTAGATATGGTTCAAATCCTATACGAACCCTTAAATTTGAATCTTTAATTTTCTTATGAACCTCAAATCCAAATTTGAATCCTTGAATATTTAAAAATGTACAATTTTAGTAATTGGATAGTATTCAAAATTGAGTTTTAGAAAAAGATAGCTAAAGGCTTGGTACCACTGACAAACGCTATTTTGTTTGTCATATCATACTAGTACCTATAAAACTACTTTTACCAATTGATTAAAATTGTTATTTCAAGTCAAGGCCTTTATAATTGTGTTTGAGATATATTTTTGAGATTTTTACAAATCTTGAATACCTGCGAGATTCAAGGGATTTGAGAAATTGAGGAATTAAGTATTCCATCTCTGGTTGTAATATTATGTCATTTTCATGATATGCACACATATTGGAAATGTCTTGTACATTATAAAGTTGGTTATTAAGAATACCCATTATATATTTTAGGAACAATTTTAACTGCCACTAATGATAGTAGATTATAAATTAGGAAAATAATACAGTCTGGAAATGCATGTTATTACTCGGTCAGTAAGTTGTTGACATCTTACCTGCTGTCAAGGATTGTAAAACTCATAATTTATAAAACAATAATTTTACCGGTTGTTCTTTATGTGTGTGAAATGTGGTCTCTAACATTACATTATGAAAACAAAAAATAGGTGCTTAGGAAGATTTTTGGTTCAAAAAGAAATTAGGCTACTGGGTAATGGAGTAGGTTACATAATGATCAGTTACATACCCTGTGCTCATCACAAGATGTTGTTTGGATAGTCAAGTCTCGTAGAATACAATGGGCAGGGCATGCAGCGCTAATGGGAGATTCTAGAACCGTGTTCATGGTACTGACTGGCGAACCCAATGGGAAGAGGCCATTGGGAAGACCTAGACGCAGATGAGAAGATAACATTATAATGGACCTTAGTGTAATGGGTTGGATTGGGTAGGACTAGCTCAAGATAGGGATAGGGTGTAATGAAGTGGACTGGATAGAACTAGCTTGGGATAGGTGGCATACTTTTGTAAGTGCAGCAATTAAATTTCAAGTTCATAAGGCCATAAAGTAAGTAGTGGATAATTCTAGACAAATGCCCTGTACTTATTAAGGCACCTTTTGATAGAGTCTAGAAAAATAGGCTAAACATTATTGAATCCATTTACACAAGCAAATCAATTGATTATTAATGATTCAAATTAAAATGTTGACTGTGTATCATTATTTTTAGTTGTTTTTACTAGTAAAATCTAATGGAAAAAGGCTTAAGTTGTGTACACAACACAAAGTGCTACAGTGAAAGAGGCGGCAAAGATATCTACCATTATAGATTTTATTCTTGTCCAAGGTTGCCCCATTTCTTTTGAATAAGGTGTCAAAATTCCGCCTATGAAGTCATTTCGCTCACTGACTGTATGGAAAAGTCACTTTAGTGCATGCACATTCATAGTAGTGTTTATATTGTTGAGGTTGTTTGCATTTGTAAACTTTTCTTAACAAATACTTATACCAATACATATTTTTAATGAACCCGTTGACTTCAGTGGTTCTGGAATAAAGTGTTCGCCTCGGTACCCAAAGGGGCTCAAACCCAGCCGAAGTTGATGAATTTTTACTAAGTGATAAAAATCTGTAGCATAACTTCCTTTGGAGAGGAAGTAAAGCTGTTGGTCCAAATCGATTGTAGCATTTAAAAGATGCCTGAAAGGTTTGTGACAATACCTTTCAGGCAAAATTTGTAGGCTCCTGCTCACGTGTAGAAATCCATGGGGTGGGTGGGCTGATCAACAGCTTCACCTTATATGAACCTATCACAGAAACTGCAACAAGGAATAGCTGGAGTTGCAAAGCTATGTTGTGGCCCAATACTCCATATCAAGAGCTAAAGTTATCAATAATTATATTAAAACAATACTAGAAACTTACCAATTTATCTAAGTAAAATAAAGAAATAACTTTTTCCTCCATTTTAAATACTTGTTGAGTGGAAAGTTTCAGGCTAACACTTTCAATACATCACTCGAAGGTGTTTTTAAAATGTCAGGAAAATGTTTAAAAGATGACCAGACATATTATTGTCAAACATTCTCTTAAAGTTACCACTAAAAAATAAAATATTATTTACACAAATAATGTTTTTAATCTTGTAATAAATTGTAGGCCTAACCTTAAATTCCAATATTTGTTTGGTTCTTTCAAGAGCACAAGTCTCATTAGTAAACTGCTTTTTGGATGTTAAAAAAAGTATTCTGTCATTTAATAACTAAACTTTTGTACACACTACGCATTTCCACTTATTTGATATATGTAATTTAGAAAGGACAGAACAAGCTAAATTACAATTATAAGTTTTTTAATGGTGTGCTAAGCTTTGAAAAGTCGAAGTTAATGGTCAAATCCCCTTCGGCTTCAACTTTGATATTTACATTAACCTTAGCATATTCGAAAAATTTTGAAGGAAGGATACAACTTCGATAAATTATCAAACGATTAAATTTTATTTGACTAAATATTACATTTTTTAATATTTGATAATTTTAAAACCATTACCAAACACTGACACTGACTAGTAATTTAACTACCATAACATAAGCGTGGATCAAAAGTGGGTAAGTAAATATTAATATTCTATATCCACTATCACCAACATAATTTTGTATAAAATAAAAATACCTTTAAAGAAATAACACCATGGTCAGTGGTATGAAGTAGAGAAAGCGCTTTAGTTGTGCTATCATCCCAGCTCGCGTCTAATGTTTAGTCCTTAATATTGTATCTCTTTGGAATTATCTGTGACAAATTTACAAGTGCATTTTGTCACAGAAGTTTTTCATAGCTTCTTCTCGTTTTCTTTATTATTCAAAATGGCTGGTACAGAAAGTAGGAAACGAAAACGGAATTTAATTTATAATTATTATCAGAGAAATGCAGATATAAAGACATGCATAAAGGTTTGCAAAATAATATTATAAACTCCATGATGTAAGTAAAAATTAAAACTTTATTGATAATTCACTAAGCTTATCAGTAAGTCTGTGTGCATTAATTATTATTAATATAATCCTTAGGTAATAAGGAAATTTTCTTGGTCTTTGTTACTGACAAAATCTAGAAAAATAATTAATTTTAAAATAAAAAGTAGCGTTAAGTAACATCAACAAAAATCCTAGGTAGCTTCCTTCGACCTCTACTTTTCTTCGCAAGTTTCAAGATTCACTTCGACTTTGCTTCACATTTAAAAAGTGGCCTTCGCACACCCCTAAAGTTTTTATCAACAATATGTTCATATTTAAAAATTAATTTAGATAAACAGCAGTATAATTTAACACTAAGTTACAGCAAAATATTATTAGAAGTATTAAGAATGTTCTTACTGCAAATAGTTTTCATCTTAAATTAATGTTAAGCTAGTGGTACAATTCCATTAGGTCATCTTTATTTTATTTTGTTTTTAAATGATAAAATATATTATTTTTTCACATCTGAAATTTATCTCTCAGAATAGACAGCTAATAATTCCAAATAATCTGTATCAATAAATGTCACTTTTATTAAGTGATTTGGGTGTCTCTTTATATTTTGGTAGGCTGCTCTTCGACCAAGTTTGTTAGGTGCAGACTTCACTCACTTAGACTTCAATAGACGTCCTGTGCAAAGGGACTTAGGTAAACGAATTCTTTACCGTGATGCATACATGACTGGATGGGCATATAAGACTGTTTCTGCACAAGATTTGAAGATCCCGGTTGTTAATGGTGAAGGGAAAAGAGTAAGTTATTTATTTTAAGTATTTCTACTTTCGGTTATCATTTATTTTAAATACCTTTTAAAATTGAAAGCTGATTTAAGATTCAAAAATGCATTCTTTGTTGATCACAGATCACAAGCTGTGCCTCTTTTGTCACTTACTAGAAGTTTAATAATTTTTTGCTTGCTCTAGGGATCTCATAAACTATAAATTTCCACAGCTTTGCTCAAGTAACTACAGTCCATATTTAGGTTAACTTTTCCATAAATACATATAAAGTATAGAGACATTCTTATGATGGTAGAAAAAAATCATTTAAATGTGTCTGCATGTCTTTGGAACTTTAAACTAGCCTAATATAATTACCAAAAATATGCTTTTTGTTTCCTTTATAACTTGGGTACTAATATTAATGAGCTGTCAAAATAACATTTTGTACTAGTTCATTACTAATGGTTATGGACAAGTTTGTGTAATGTAATTTGCATTTTTCCCCTACTTTTACTCTTGAAGACCCACTTTGGAGTTCACATGGTCTAAAAACTCCACTCTCGCAACGGATTGGATTGTCATTGACGAGGAAATTAGAGTTTGAATCATGGTCGGGTGACCGAAGATTGTTCCTTAAATGGTTTTCCACTCTCCCTCCACCCAAATGCGCCAATTTCCTCAAACATTCGAACTTTCTCACCCCTACACATTAGCAATAGATATACAGACCTAAATCATGGTTAAGACGTTATAGGTTGTGAAATTCAAATTCTAATCAACCATTAATGAGAGGAAACTGTTTTGAATGAAATTTCGTTGGAAATTTTGTCTTTATGTGGTGTTAAAACAGGTAAGGTATAATTTATTTGGAGTTCTTTGTATATTTTTTTTACTCAACCGTTAAAACATTTTAACAATTTAACTAAAAACTAACTATTCTATTGGTTGGTGGCACTTACAAATCCCAACATTACCATAAAACACTTCTGTACTTGGAAACGATTTATAATACATCCTTTGGATTAGTATGTTTATTATTTATGCCAATTTTCACATCAACTTTGTAAAAAAAAATGTTTTTTCAAGTTCACTCATTATAGGCTAGTAGCATTTAGATGTTTTGCCATATCAGAACTCCCAAGATTAAGGGTGTACTGCGAGCAAATCTTTGCAAAAATATTGGGACACCCCTATAGCAGTTTCACTGAGTGCATTTTTATTCAGGAGGTTTATCTAAACTTTGGTTTACAATGCCAAAGTTATAAAATATTCTGTATAAAGGCCCTTATTTTACAAGTTTCTTCAGAATTTTTAATTGTGCAATGAAGCATGTAACGCAAATGGGTAGTATCTGTATGAAGGCGCAAATTTTACAAGTTGCTTTAGAAATTATAATTGTGCAACAAAGTGTATAGTGTAAATGGGTAGTAAGACGCAGTGCTAAAAAAACTGTGCTACAGAAAATTAGGAACGCCTATTGTTGATCGTTGCAATTTGATCGATGCTGGCACTTGTTAACTAAATATTAAACATGGTAGTTACAAGAATGCTCACAAAGCTTGTGGGTAGTATTTGAACTACTACTTTTATGCTCTTATTTATCTCTTCAAAGACATTTCTTCCTGGTAATCTAGCAACAAGCATCTTATATAATTTTTTGTGTATTCCATGACCTGTGCTTTGAAAGGTTAGACTTCTACAGTAATTAAAATAATTTTTACTATACTACTGTATTTGAAACAATATAGGGAAACTTTAAATGCTAGACTACTTGTAACAGAAAATTCCCATTATTAATTCTCTATGCAGTTTCTGAACATTTCAACCGAGTCTTTCCATTTCTTGACTTAAGCTGTATTTCATAATAGATTGTATTGTAGCTCATTTTGATAAGAAAGATGTGATAGAGAGGGCATATAACGCTGCATAGCTTGTATGGATGTCCAAAAACAAAATAATACTAATTCTGTCAAGACAATTGACATCAGCGTTGGTGCTGCATTGGTTCGTAAAAGAATAAAGGAAATAAATGTTTTCACTTCTATAAGTGCTCACAGTAACATTGTAATATCTTTGTTCACCAACCAACATAAAACAATCTTTTTTAATGAGAGTTTAAATGAGAAAATTTAAAGTTTGAGCTAAAAGAAATGTGTCTTAATTACAAAGTTTAAACTTAATCCATTAAATTTAACATAAAACAGCTGTATTCAAAGGGTTACCTAGGAATAAAGTAAGTATAATCTAGAATCAACATGGACTTTCTCAGATTGTCTTTTGATCTGATGGTGGAACTAAATCATATTGACAGATAAAAAGCATCACAAAATAAATTATTTATCATGTATGAAAAATTATACAAATAAATGGTACGACACAATCTCACAAACTTTCTCATAATATATTGGAAACAAATTTTCCAAAATCAATTTTCATTAAACTACTCTTAAGCAAGTTTTCCCCAGAAAAACAAACAAATCATCTTGTTAATCACAATAAACTCTCATCATATATAGATTTGTCAGAATTTTTCAAATATCTTTAACAAATCTCAAAATTCTTTTACTAGTTAACTAATCTCAATTTTTTTTATTTGTAAAAATAAGTCTTATTTATCATAAAAATAATTGCCATATATCCATTTTTAACTAAATGTTAAGGACCATTTTTCAAAAATTTTGAATTTTCTCAAATTCGTCATTAGTTAACTACCTTAAAATTAATTTATTTTAGAAAATAAACATCAATATTTATCATGTAAAATAGACCCCCAGATAACAATTTTGAACAAAATTGTTGTAGTTATTATAACAAAATTTAAAAGTTTTTTTAAAGAACCTGTCATTATTAAACTACTATAAAATTATTAAATATATATATATAAAAATATGTCACTGCCCCACCCCCTCTTTCGTCATAGTATGGCTCTTTAGAAGGGATTTGCAGTGCGAGAAGTGTGTTTCTATGGGGTTTATTGAATAGTGTTAATATTCAACAGGATGGCTACAATAAATGTGTTTGAAGTTGTCTATCTAATAAAAGATATGAAAATGTGAAGACCATAGTGCTAGTAACATGTGCATTAACTAACGTGCCCACATGACAGCATATCTTCTGTATCACTACTGTGACTATCACAAGTCCAAAATTTGACACATGACATTCTGGGCTCACTCCCGGGTATCAGGACCAAACATTCCCATCTTACTTGATGGCTGATAAGAAAGAAAGCTTTTCTCTCCAGACTTCAATTGTCAACTGGAAGGGTGTCTGTTACCCTTAAGTTATTATGTCCTTTCAACCAATCAGTGATGAGCATATCTTTCAAGTAGGGATAACTTAACTTTTGAGAAGCTCGGTCATCATTGAGCCACATCCAATATGGCGGTTGTACTCAAGAATTCATTACTCGGCTTACAGAATGTTGAGTTCACATGTCTTCATTTTTTACATACACAACATATCCAGGTCATAGGAGACAATAATAAAAGTTAAGTAAAGGGCCTTATAATTATGTACAGTGTAAAAAACTTAACCCATTAAGAACCAAATTGCTAGAGCCACTTTTAAAATATTTCAAATTAAAAAAACTGTCATTAAATAGTTTTGTCAAGTCAAAACAGAGATACAATTTTAAACAAAATTGTCAGTGCCATTTTCAAAGTAGTTTTAATTTTTTTAACTCGCTCATCAGTAAACTACCCTTAAACTAATTTTTACCCAAAAGTCAATTACAATATACTTACTGTTTAGTAGTTCATATACGCCACAAATATCAATTTTAAATAAAATTGTGTCATTTTCGAAAAATTTGGAAGTAAAAAATCACTCATCAGTAAATTGCTCGTAATTAAGGGCTAAGGTCAAAATAAATAGTCATGAGCTAAAGCCATATAATATATAAATATCATGTTTGTACAAAATCCATCAAACTGTTTCAGACCTTTGACCAAGGACAGACAAACGGACGGAAGGAATGTAAAATCCACTTTTTTAGGTTTGGTATAAAGAGAGAGATTCATCATAATCCTCTAGGCTAGGAATGTTCACAACTACAATACTTTGTTTTTAGATAAAAAAGTAAAAACAAGAAAATGAATTTTAAAAATAAAAAAGATAGCAATTATAAAGTTGTAGGTGTAACTTCCTCTTTTCTCATTTTCTACTTTTTAATTTTGATCATATACAGTCTTGCCACATTCATGAAATATGACAAATCTGTTTTCTATATATGTACATACACCACCTTGTTTAGTCCCACCACTGGATGAAATTAGAGGATTGTAGAAAATTCATATTTCATTTTTAATAATTCCTAAATATTTTATTTTGCGGATTTGGATTAATTCCTTATACTAGTTTAATGTGTATATAAATTGTTTGGTAATAAGTTATTTCATCCCTATAAATGGCTATTACTTTAAACAAACCTCGATCTATATGTATCTTTTTTTCAGAGCCGTGTCTTGGCTACTATTGGGGTTACTCGTGGTTTTGGAGATCATGATCTAAGAGCTCTAAACAGCACACCAGTTAAGCCGTTTCTATCTTCACAGCCAGAGGTAAGTGTAATTAGTATTTATCATAAACATTATCTAATTGTAAAAATTAATGTATTACTTTTTTGTCTGATTTATTATTTTCTAGGTTCAGATCTTGGATATAATGAATGAAAACATTGACGATTCTGATTTATTAATAATGGGAACAGATGGACTATGGGATGTTACAAGTAACGAAAGAGCAGTTGAAACTGTTAAAAAGAGCTTAAGTCATTTTTCATCTGATAATGACACACGAAAATACAGGTATCTTTACTCAAAATAATATAATATAGTTTATAGCTACTAGTTTTATTATTGCACTAAATGTTATTTGTTTTTCCCAAATTGTGATTAAAAATGTAGATGTCTTGTATGATAAAATCTGGTAACAGTACAAATTATACTTATAACCATGCAACTGTGTATGCTTGGACGTGAACATAAAGCTAAGAATACATTTTCACAAAAGTCGACAGTTATATGTTGTTTTTAATGAAAATGCTTTGTTCCTCTAGTTTCAACAAGGAAGGTGTAATATAATTAGCTTTAAAGATCTAAACATGCATTGTAGGTTAAAACAGGGTGAGAAAACAGAGGAATATTATATTAATAAACACAAATTCATCGTAAAAAATCAGTTAAAAGCAACTATGAAAAGAAACAAAAAAACATTTCTAACATATATGATTAGCATACCGTACTGAGTTGAGTTATTTATCCTGATTATTTTTTCTCAGTATGTTTGGTTTCTGAGACATGATTTTGTTTATACAGCTCTACTCTGTCAATTACATAGCGTGTTTTAATTATTGCAGGGAGTCTTGCTTTAAATATTAATAAATGATTACCTATATGTTAAAAATGAAACCTAGACAAGGGGATTGGGCGGTGATGATCGATTTTCTTTAAGAGGCAACCATTACCTCTTTGTCCAATAGTAGCAATGTAAAGTGTGAACTGTGTTCTTCTTTTCATTGTAAAAGCCATATTGTGTTCGTCCCTTTTATATGTTTCTATACACCTTTCCTATACCTTCTTCCAAATATAATACTATATGTTAATAAATGATTTGCTGATATTAAATCTTTAAACAAATACATATAGGATAATGGACTAAAAAACTGTTATGATTTAATTGATGGATGGAAGAATATATGTGTGTGTGTGTGTTAAAACGTTACAGTTTTATAGGAATATATAACTGGTTTTTATAGCCCCACGTTGGGCGCCAATTGAAATGATACAGTATTTTTGTGATATAATTGGTTTTTATAGCCCCGTGATCGAGCGCCAATTATGATATTACAATTTATTTGACTTGAATAAATACAACTGTAGATGTTGCACACGATTTATTGGAGTGATTATATCTTCTTAACAATTTTACTTGAAATACAAAATATGTACTGTCGTGATATTACACGTTCTCTAGGTTTATTTCGCCAGCACTCTCTGGATGTATGTGACTGCTCTGTTTATGTCACCAGCACTCTCTGGATGTATGTGACTACTCTCTATATATTCATACGCACACACAGCTTATAAATGACATACCCCTTGCCCCTTGGACCTCTCATGACCATTGTTAAAACCAACAAATCAAAAGCTTCCCTGCGACAGGTGTTTTGAAGGCTAGCTTCCTATTGGGTATAAGGAGCTGGCGTCTCTTGCTTGTTTGGTAAATACTATTGAGTGAAATTTTGAAATAAAAAATAAGTTTTAATGTTGCAATCCTTCTAGATTATTCTTGAAAAGCGCGTGATTCTCTATGGATGAAGTCTTAAAAGGATAATTTACATATGATACTTTATAGAAAAATACCTTCATCCATGACTTTTTAAATATATGAGAGCGGTCCAAATCAATATAGTTACAGTGTGTGTGTGTATACATATATACATACATTCATACATACACACATACACACATACACACATACACACATACACACATACATACACACATACATACATACACACATACATACACACATACATACATACACACATACATACATACACACATACATACACACATACATACACACACACATACACACACACATACACACACACATACACACACACATACATACACACATACATACACACATACATACATACATACACACATACATACATACATACATACATACATACATACATACATACATACATACATACGTACATACATACGTACATACATACATACGTACATACATACATACATACATACATACATACATACGTACATAC
>CABFWB010002272.1:67949-80463 GCA_902151455.1 Timema bartmani | reverse complement strand
ACGTACATACGTACATACGTACATACGTACATACGTACATACGTACATACGCGCACACATCCACATACAGAATTCACAAATTGTGAGTGGTTCCAGAAAATATTTTAGATAATACCTCATATTTAAATTTCCTTTATAAATGTGTTTAGAGCCACTTGACTAAAAAATAAAAATTACACAGGCTTTTAAATTACATTTCTAAATACATAAAATCCTTTATTGTTCTTAGGTTGCTATATCTTTCTCCTACATGTTAAGCTATATTCTAGAAAAACTTTAAATTTTTTTACCACCGCATCTTACTAGTCGTTTGAGTTATACTCTTTTATACTAATTACGCTAGTGATTTTAGGGACGAGGAAGATTATATTTATAGCATATGTACCCGCATTTTCATGGAGGGTGGAGAACAATTTTGGAAAAAAATACTTACACTACACTCGGCCGCGATTTGAGCCTCGATCACCCCGTCATTGGCAGTCTAGTCTACTGCAATATTAGCGTGTTAGTTCATGCGGCCACCGAATTAGTCTTAATTGGTTTCATTACAACAAAATGAAGTCCTTTTAAGTTTATGACACTAGTTTCAATTATGGTCACAACATTAGTTGCAATAGCACTAACATAAATGATTTATAAGTTCTCATTTCAACACAAGGCGATGATTACATTTGTTACACTTGTTCACTTGTCTAAAGATCAGAATTGAGCCTTTGTCACTTGGTAAAAGGATAAGATGTTACTAACTTTTGCTCAGACGGCCTCTTGTGTCCTTTTAATTAACTACAGCTAGCAATCTTTCTTCTACTTTTGTAGCAGCACAACTGGTGGGTGCCATGTAGATATAATATGGAGCAAAGACATGTAATAGACGTTATGAGTTCTGATAAGGTTATCAAAGACCAGCATGCGAGTTTGTTTGAATGGGTGATTGAATAAATTATAAAATGAGAGAAGGTGTTTGTGAGAGGAATGTTCGTATTTTCATTTTTAATTTGTTAATAAACGTAATATATAAACACAGAAGTTAAATCACTTATAGGCATAAAATACCAACAAGAGATTACTATTGTCATATTTAATGGATTAAATACACACATGAATTAATTTACTTTTCCTTCATAGGTACACATCAGCAGCTCAGGATCTTGTAATGCAGTCAAGGGGAAAATTAATTGAAAAAAACATCTGGAGGACATCAGATGGAAGGTCAGCTACAATAGATGACATATCAGTTTTTGTAATTCCACTAACTCCTTATAAAAAAGAGTTTTTGAAATGGCAATCTGAATTTGATGCCATCCATGGCTTGTATGACAATAATTTGGACACTGAAAATACTTTTGGTGAATTATCGCTAAAAACTTCACCGGGGAAAATCTCAATGGTAAAAACACTAATAAAGGAAAATCTCCCAGATAAATTAGAGAAAAAAATCTACACAAAATCCACAAACGTGTCACCCCTAGTAGCTGAAGAGACTAAACCCATTAATGTGATGACTCATAACGTTAATGTTAATTCTAGTGCAGAAAAAATATTTCAAAATGCTAGTGCTTCGAGTAAAATCTCCTCAAAAGCCTTACAAGAAAAAAATGCATTGGTGCCATCAGCATCGGAAGAATCAAAACAAATTAATGTACAACAAAAGGCTGAAACTCGAGACGTTGACAATTTACAAAGAGAATTAAGAATAGGTTTTTCTGCGCAGGATATGGCTAGTGATTCTCACCAAAGTAAGAATATGTTATTGTCGGATGAATTAAGCGAGCAGAATAATCTCTTGGATGAACCAAGTATTATTGGTGAAAACCAGATTACTACTGATACCAAAAAAGAGCATTAAATATTTTGGCGAGTTTCATTCATAACTAATTTTGAACTCATAAAAACTTAACATTGAATGAAATTGAAGCTCAAGTGTTATACATTTAGATTATTTAACACCATTTTGTTAAACCATAATTGGTTTACTTGGTATATTTAAATTGTTAAGGTACTATGTTTGCTCACACAACATTCCTCTTTTCAAGCGTTAAGTGTATATGTTATAACAAAGGAATAGAAGCTATTTTTTCCTATTAGTGTTTTATAAGCACAAATTATAATCTCAATTTAAACTAAAGGTGATGATTTAACATAGTCATAAACATAATATTAAATTGAAATTTGTCTCCATTATTAAAACTCATTTTCTTATTTTTTTTAAACCAGATTACTGTGATCATTCCTTGAATAGTGAGTCAGCTGTTGGTTTCAGTGAAAACCGGTTACAACCCTTTTAATTAATATTTTTACTAAATCTTGATATTTACAAGATTATTTCCAACCAAGATATTTGTTATGTGCGTATTTACGTATACATGTATTTTTTAACTCCTAGCAGTATGAATACAATTTGTCTCTTTAGTCCACTCATGTAGTTTTTTATTTTGTTACTTAAATTATATACTTAATTTCACAAAGCGGGGTCAGAACTGGGTTAAAAGGGAGGAGATAGTTATAAATCTTGAAACCGAGGAAATTCAAATATTATTAAAACGAAATTTAAAGTATATTATTTTCAGCTCTTTTTTAACAAATTTTTTGTTCAAACAAACCAAATTTGAATCCACTTAAAAACCTATGATCTCATTGTTAAAATACTTGACTCAAAATTCTAGTTTTTTGGATTTAATAAAGATATTTTAACAATTCTTGAGGCCCAAACCTAAATTTTTGCTCATATTTATGAGTGATAAAAACCAAAGGAAAGCTACATAATTACCATATTGTATTTAAAATACCCACACTGTCTTAAATATGTTTAACTTTATATACATTTCCTCCACGAAGAAATGTAGGTTAACATCTCAAATTTAGATCATTCTTCTCATTGGGATGTTTGAAGAACCAAATTCAACACTTATTTAAAGTTTGAAATTTTATTTAATATAATTAATCCAGGACTTTGTGGTCATGGAAAGCAAAAAGAAAGAGAAATGTTTTGAATTCAAGTGAATACTAAGCTGCCCATATTGTATGTTACATTTCACATATTGTTCTTTGGTTTATAATAATTATTTTTATGAAAATTACTGGTGAAGCTCATCGTTCTTTCATTGTTTTGATGTCACTTTAAAAAGGAGTTGACTTTGACAATTTATGTGAACATTTCTTTTTTATTTTATCTTAGCCAGTTTGTTTCAGTTATAGACCTTAAAGGCAAGGATATTTTGTCTTTAATTTGGGTAGATATTATTGTATTGTGTTACAGAAGTATGTATGACAGATTATTTTTTACCAAATCAATTGTTTGGGATTTGAAATGTGCTTTATTTTTGTTACCTTATCTTAAAATTAAATATGGAAGTGATGCTAGCATAGCAAGTGTATGTGTTATTCCCAATAAAAAATAAACTGTCAGGTTAGTAAAACTATTTGGGTATTGTTTTAAAGCTCCTATCAAAGTAGTTATAACTAAGTCCTTATTTACCTAATCAATCCAGTAGCTCCCTTTATTCTGGTTCAAGGTCATATGACAATAAAAACTTCATTGCACAATTTTAACACATATATAATTAAAAGCAATAACTAGTAATTTATTGATTTCCAATCATTACATTTCATGAGCTATGCGGGGTCAAACTTAATATTTTATGATTTGATATACCATTATTAAGTTAAATTAATGTATGAGGCTGAAATTTAGTATAACTAGACATTCATACAACAATCTGTAAACAATTACAGATTTTTATTTTTTTAAATAAATAAGCAGTTTAAAAGTGGTAAAATTACATCATTTTAAATCATTTATAACTGTTCTTTTTATACCCCAATAATTTTATCTTATCTTATATTAATGTTGCTACCGATATTTAGAATTATTATTTTTCCAACCTAACTCCACTTATTAATTTTATTGTGTCCAAATTGATCATTAAAAATGTCTAGTTCATGAAATTTCCTATTGTGACTACTGATTGAAGAGACAACACCAACTATCAGAACATAATATGCCAGGTTGAAGCAATGTTAGATAATCCCAACTAATGACACACCCAGACAGAGCGGACGTCAGCTTCCTTACCAGGTCAGTATTGCTGGAATGGACTGAGACATTACTACTTGATATCTTTTACAAGAAAATCCCTTGTACCCCCACCTATGTTAAATTCCTCGCCAATATATCATAGTCTCATAATATATAAGTACTTTTCTTTGTCGAATGACCTTAAAGTGGACCCTGAATGTATATATGATATTAAAAGTCAAAGAAACTGTTAAGGTGGGGTGCTCGTGTGGAATGTTAGTTAAGCTCAGTATTTGTGCAGTTTGATAGAAAAAAAAAGTTTTCAATATAAACATAATTTAATTTTCTTATCATAGTAGTTCCTAGATTTTTTTAGTAACTGTCAAGGGTGTCCTATAATTTGATAATTTTCCTCTTCATTTAAAAAGTTTATCACTTAATGCTGCTATGCTAAAAACTGTTGATGTCACTATGTGAAGAAAATTAAATTATGTTTCTACCAGACAGCCATTCCGTAGTTACAAGTGTGACATTTGTACAAGATTTTCTAGCAAATAACCCTTTTAAAATACCTAAAATAAAATTTTATTATGAAGAGTTTATTTGAAGTGTAGACCTAATTTTTTTCTCTTTATTATGTCCCTTTTGGAATTACAAAATTAAATATTTAAACCTTTCATAAAATACTTTTAATGCTTGTTACGGGTGTGACAAATTTTAGACATTATGCTTCAAGTGTGTTTGGTTTTTTCGATTTTTCTGTGATTTGTATTGAACTAACTTTCTAATAATAATTTATTTTGAAAAATAAGAAAGTATTCATCCACCATGGAAGTGAACTTGATATTACAACACAAATTGTCTCGGTTAAAAATTGTTACATTTTGTTATGGGTGTGACATAGTGCAAATATTAAGTGTTTAGCCTACATTCACAATGATATCTAGAAGTTTTAGTGGAAAGTTTTTATCTTGTATAAAAGGAGTACTATTAAAAACAATATATTCAGTTAATAAATCATACATACAGTTAAAATGCTAATTAAATAGGCCTAACTATAATGTACTTACATAGACAAAGAAAACATCTTTTTCATCCATTTTAAATAAATGTTTGCCATGACACTTATTTAAAAACATAATTTAATTTCTTCATCCTAACCAGGTTCATTTTGGCAAATCCCAATATATTTATGCAAGTTATCCTTAATTCCTGAAAATTGTACCATAACATATTTTCCTGTTTTCAAGTCTGCACAGCGTGTTGTAGCAGAGCTTTGAGGTAAATATTTATTCGCCTCTTTCTTTCTCTTTAACTTCAACGAGTTCATCAGACAAGTCTGTATATACATCTTCATATTGAAAGGTCTTGGTATTTTGTCCTAAGACACTACATTTTTGCATATTTGATATGGAAATACAGCCAACAAGGAGACAGTTTGTATCTGCTTTGATTGTACTCCTGGTATGGCGTTTACTCATTCCCATCTATTAGTTAATAATTCTTCATACACTTATATATCTTCACTCATTACACATAACATTTTCACTCCATGAATAACTTTGGATGCACAATCAAAAAACTGCTTTGCCTTATCTACAATTATACGCATGGACCTCACTCATTCCAGACTTTTATCTTGATCGTCTCTCCAATTGGCCCCATCGATGGAACCTTTGCCATGAGATGTAGTGGCGAAAAATACTACTCTTATTTCAAATTCTTTGGTGAAAAACACGAATTTGACAGCGTATACTTATTTTTATATTGTTCAACACAACCATCAGAATAAATAAAAAGCTTTTTTGTTTGGTTGAACTCGTCTTTTAAACATTTGTAATATTTTTTTCACGATTGTGTAAACTGAGAATTTATTGGATGCAATATGTCATCACTAATAATTGCAAATGAGCGCAGCCAAGCACAGCATGTAAAAAGAACTTGATCATGGCTCCAGTGCACACTTTGATTTTTATCTTGTTAACGTTCTTAACAGTGATCTAAATTAAACTACAGTAGTTAAATTACAATGTCTTACTACTTAAATGGCACATCCATCAAGGATCATACACCTCCAATGAAATTACCACCCTTGTCACAGCTACAACATTAACTGAATCCTAAAATTTCAGTGAAAGACAGAGTTTTCATCATGATACTGGTTTCTGTCAAATTTTAATTTTAAGCAATGTGTACCTACTAGGTAGGCCTGTATTATGCCTATTTATTTAGCATACTTAAAAAACTTTGCATTCATAGCTAAACCTAGGTTAGACACACTTTTTGTCTAAGAAATCCGTTTGTCACAGGCCTACATACATAGCACAGTGTCGCACCTATACAATGTGTTACGGGTGTGACAGATTTGAGTTTATGCGTATTTCTTTCATTTATTAAGTTAAACATAAATTTAATCATTAAGCTTCATTATAACCTCACTTCTGAAAAATAAAAACAAATTCTGATCCTTATTTAAGTTTAGAAGTAAACTTGTGTACTTTTTGCTACGGGTGTGACACTAAGATATGAGCTCATTATCACCTCTATTAATCTGAAATTGACATACCTGAAAATAATATTTCTGTGGATTTTGCAAGTTCAATGATGTATATTCACTTGACTGACTTTCAACTGTGTACCCAAAAAAGGAGGGAAATGTCAGTGTCAACAACAACCAAAATTAATAAAAGATCAATTGACCTTTGCCTAACTAAAATTTAATATCCAAGTTGGTTTTTATAAATTAAGAAATTACATACATAGGCTCACTTTTATATGGAATGGCTGCAGAGCAATATTTGATTTATTTTGTTGAAAAAAATTGTTTGAAATGAAAACTGCAAAAATACTGACCTTTTCTCGAGACCCCTTTTGTCACAGCTTAAGCCATTACACTATCTAGTAAAAGTGTATTTACAATTCATACAAAATAAAAAGTTTGTTTTCTAACTAGTTTACTATCACAAATTAAAAAGTGTAAGCAAATACTAGCAAAGTATAATGTTCATTCTTGAAGTTTCTATTATTTTGTAAATTTCTGATCATCAATTATTTTATAATAATGGAAATTGATAAAAAATAAAGAAAAAGCAAAAATAAACTTATAAGATTAAATTAAATGAAGAAATTCCACCTAGGCAAAGAAGAAAAAAGTGAGAAGAAGCCAATGCACAAAATTAAAACTTAACTTGTTTATGATCCACTGTAATTAATTATAAACAATACACTGACAAATTTTTTTTTAAGTTTTGCGGTACATAATTTTATACTAAAAAGAAGATACAGGAATGAAATAGCAACAATTAACAGTAAAAACACACTAAGGCTTTTGACTATGAAAAGTACCTTTACACATAATTTTAATTAATAACAATTATATTATAATTTTGTTGTATCTTCAGTTTTTGGAAAAGATGTTCCTATTAAATTTATTTCAAGTCAGTACATTAAAATAATCTGTAACAAGTCTCCCTTAGAATGTTATAGAAAAGTTTTGTATTGTATTACTGAAACCAATATTACCTATTAAAAATATATATGCTCACAGAATTATTTTAAACCATGTTAACTCTCCAAATTTTTACCCTCACACTGAACTACCTTTAATGACACAATGAGATTATCTTACTTAGTAAATACTACTCAATGGTGGGACCTCAACATAAAACAATTTACACACTATTTTGTCTCCATTTGGCTTATTGTTCATATCACCAAGCAGAAAACGCATACATTCTTGTAATCTTATAGATGTATTTATGTTCTGAAATAGAAAACTGCCAAGACTATACCATTTGAGACATTCGTTTTGTGTAACTACAGTTAAATTAATGCCAGCTAACAAGATATCCTAATAGAATTTGAATAAATTATTAAACATTTGAAAGTATTATTATTATTTAGCACCGTGTCTTACTACCCATTTGGGTTATACGCTTAAGTACTAATTATGCTAATGGATTAGGAATTGGGAAGGTTGAATTTAGAGGAAGTGACCCCGCATTTGCGTGGAGGGAGAGTGGAAAACCATTTAGGGAAAACCACCCCCAGTTCACCCGACCGAGCTTCGAACCTCGATCTCCCCGTCCTCTGCAGTCAAGCTCAACACGACTAGCGTGTTAGCCAACTAAGCCACCGAGGTGGGTATTTGAAAGTAGATTTAATATTGATGGTGTTTGTGCACGCGCACACACACACATTCATAATCATTATATTTTCCACTTTTTGAAAGATTAATTTTATAATAGACATTAAAACTAACTAGTATCTTGCATAACAATTAAAACTAATGCGAACTTGCACTTTTGAGATATTACAAGATATACAAAATTGTGAATTTAAATTTTCTATCTTCACTACATTCCTTTAATGCTGGGGTGTATTTTTATAAACTAAATCACCCAACAAAATAACTCTCAAACAAAATTTAAATTCTATTGAGTATATTAATATAGTTCTCTAAATTTTACTTGCGTATTCTGTACTTTGCGCATTGTGTTTATTGGTAGAGTAATATTTATTGTACATATGTATTTTAGTCATGTTTTCTTGATATAGTAATATAGATTTCTGAAGGGAAATTTGTATTCCTGACATTTGATAAAGTGCAATATTTTTTAGCTGTGGGTGCATTATTTGAAATGTATGTAACTCTCCTAGACTCCTGTAGCTGCAATTCACACAAGTCATATGAACTTATATTTGAAATAAACTGTTTGTAACTTCCTGATTTACAATCTTGGGTTTTAAATTTTTTAGAATCTGGTGTCACATTTTATTTCCTGACTGGTTTATTTAAGTTACAGCTTGTCTTTCAATTTCTGTGATATGTATTGTAGGACCACAGTATTTATTTATAATGAATAGTAACATGGATTCTTCACACTAATATACATACATTTTAGTGGAGTGTATCATATGTCTTGTTGAAAAGCTCTCAAGATGTGTAATTTAATTTATTTAAACTGTTTAAATGTTGTTGCATATTCTTCATTTACCTAGTACAATTATTTCTTTGCGATATTTCATATGTTTAAACCATACAATTTCATAAACAAAGTGTGTTCATTTTTAAAAATTGTTTTAATGTGTGTTTTAATTTATGTAGTTTTGTATGTGAAGTGAACACTACCACTCAACTTGCTTGCCCTAGGAAGCTAGTCAGTATTTGAAAAATATCACTCAAAATTAATTGTATCACATCCATTCCAAAATTCAGTCATCAGATTGATTTCTCAATTTTTAAAAGATGGGTTAAATTGTGTTGTTTGAGTTTTAAAATAAAACTCTTAAATTAAGTGATTCAATTTGTATATAAATCTCTTGATTATTTGTTCTAATCTTATTTACCATACATAAAATGTTATCTCTTTTAATTAACTAAACAAACTTTAGGTTATTAATATATGTATGTAGGGATCTGCAAGCTCAAGCTTTTTTGAAAAGCTTCTCGAGTATTGAGCCGAGTCAGGTTGGAAAAATAGATAATTTTAAAACTTAATAATGTAAACAAAAACAAATATGTACTAACATTATTTTAATATTTTTAGTCTTGCTTTTAAATAGTTAAAAAAGAGTAAGTCATAGAATTAATTTTTAAATATAATGTGATACAGTTAAACATTCCTTATGAATAGTTAAAAAAAATTGTGAAAATAGGGGTTGAGATGCAGATTTAGCCATGTTAAATGTAAACACTCCACCCCCTACCCCCTTTTCAATTCCCTGCCCGTCTGTAGCACATTGGTTCACTTGGTGCAAACCACATTCCACAGAGAGAAGCTAAGAGTATTAGTGATTTTTAAGATGTACATAGGACATTTTTACATTAAGCTGTACCTGATACTGTCCTGCACTAAGTTTATTTGTGTTCTAACAGCCTTATAGGAAAGATGTATTTCTAATTTCTTCTTTATCTACTCTTAATACCCTCCTTCATTAAACATCAGCTTATTCAATGGCTGACCTTAGCATTCCTTTGGCCATCTGCACAATACCCTCTTTACTAGATTATTCTCTCTCTCTTCTTCCCCCCCTCCCTCTGTGCATTATTTCACAAACCACATTTCTAACAAATTGAGAGAAAAGCATAAATAATCTTTTTCTACTAGCTTGTAATTTCTAGCCCATAAATCTGGCGCAATCCTGATCCCAGGTATCTATTTAAAGCTCGGCTCAAAAATTTGAATACTCGCAGATCTCTAGTATGTATTCACCTTATGATTTGTGTATATATGTACCACAGTACCTACATTTATTTAAATAATTATTGCAAAAGTATATTTAATTTAAACCATATTGAAAATATCTTGTTAAATTATATGAATAAAATAAAAATGTTTCACACTGTTATGTACCAAGTCAAACACTTTTATTTAACTTTGTGAAAATAGGGGTTGAGATGCAGATTTAGCCATGTTAAATGTAAACACTCCACCCCCTACCCCCTTTTCAATTCCCTGCCCGTCTGTAGCACATTGGTTCACTTGGTGCAAACCACATTCCACAGAGAGAAGCTAAGAGTATTAGTGATTTTTAAGATGTACATAGGACATTTTTACATTAAGCTGTACCTGATACTGTCCTGCACTAAGTTTATTTGTGTTCTAACAGCCTTATAGGAAAGATGTATTTCTAATTTCTTCTTTATCTACTCTTAATACCCTCCTTCATTAAACATCAGCTTATTCAATGGCTGACCTTAGCATTCCTTTGGCCATCTGCACAATACCCTCTTTACTAGATTATTCTCTCTCTCTTCTTCCCCCCCTCCCTCTGTGCATTATTTCACAAACCACATTTCTAACAAATTGAGAGAAAAGCATAAATAATCTTTTTCTACTAGCTTGTAATTTCTAGCCCATAAATCTGGCGCAATCCTGATCCCAGGTATCTATTTAAAGCTCGGCTCAAAAATTTGAATACTCGCAGATCTCTAGTATGTATTCACCTTATGATTTGTGTATATATGTACCACAGTACCTACATTTATTTAAATAATTATTGCAAAAGTATATTTAATTTAAACCATATTGAAAATATCTTGTTAAATTATATGAATAAAATAAAAATGTTTCACACTGTTATGTACCAAGTCAAACACTTTTATTTAACTAGTTATCAGATTCCTAAACATATGAACAACTTATTTTATTTAAGTGGTTCATGTGCCCTTTATGAATGGGACTGCCATGCGTCTAGAAAAGAGGAAATTATCGAGGAATTTCTCAGAGTTTAATAGAATTTAAAAATATATTTATTTCAATTTTTCTATCAATTAAACTCTCAATCCTTTTCTGTATTTATATATAACTTGTATTGTGTATATTGCTTAAATTAGAACACATTCATGATCTTAAAATAGTATTATAAATTAGGGTTGTATTACCAAACATACTATCACATGTGGACTATCAATTTCCACAGCTGAAGTAAAATGTTTACATAACAGGTCGCATGTGTTTTGATCCAGATTGAAGCAAATTTTTAACACCATCTAGTGATGGGACCTTATATTCTCAAATAATGATAGTAAAAGTCCAAGAAAAAATTAAAAAAGATCTCATTTTAAACTTTTTAGGGATTTATTTTAGAGCTCTTATTCTGCTTATTGATGATTTTGGTCAATACAATCTTAAATTAGATCCCAGACGTTAATTTACCACTTAAATACAAATGTATGACATAACTCTGCTGATTTTATTAATTCCCTTTATATTTAGTTTGTATTTTATCTATAACAATGTCTCCATTTATAACCATTCTACTAATGCCAAAATATTGAAAGTCTAAAGCACATTTTTTCAAATGTCAAATGATTTACACAAAATTGAGTCAACCAATGGTCACAAAATTGGTTGTAAAAACTCTTAACTGGCATTGTGTTTCAATGTGTGAACTTTTCTGTTCTTAGAAGCAAGAAGAAATACATTTTTTTCAACTTTCCCCTGGTGGGCTTTCTTCACTCAATTTTCACCTAATTAGTTTATCTTTTCTTATTTTTATCAATTGTATAATTGACAACCTATGCTCTAAACTTTCAATATTTTGGCATGTAGTAGAATGTTTATAAATTGGTACATTTTACTTAGTTTGTATTATCACTGCAATTAAAGTTATAAAATAAAATTGGCAGAATTATGACATATATTAAAACACAATCTAGTTTTTGAGTTCATATAGCTGTTTATGCTCATAACAAGAATGTATTTACAAAATGTTGCAAAAATTTTCACAATGAAGAACATTGGTCAATGATGCAATAAAACTCCACTAAGACAAGTAATTCAAAAGCTGGAATTACCATAAGCACCAATCTTTTGTGAAATTCAGTGCCTTCCCTCCCTATTTGCAGAAGTTTTTTTCAATTTTCTTGATAACTTAAAAAAGTGTAGCATAGAGAATCAAATTTAAATTTTCATAAAAAAAATTGACTGTGAAAGTCATGTCACTGGTGTTTAATACAGGGTGATTTTACCTTGAGGATGTGTATGTTTCTGG
>CABFWB010002272.1:48098-59366 GCA_902151455.1 Timema bartmani | reverse complement strand
AAAAATATATATATATATATATAGAGAGAGAGAGAGAGACAGACAGACAGACAGACAGAATATGCCATAAAATGTGGGACCCACTTCAGCAGTAGACAGGACATACAACAACAATGAAAGAAGCTCATACAAACATATGTCCGATTTGACCTTGTTTCTGGAGTAGAGTGGAGCTGGTTATCATTATGGGAAGTGCTCAAAATGTCCACCTTCAGCCTGAATGCTAGCTTGCAGTCGGCGTGTTGTAGAATGCTAAACTCTTTTGAAAATACTTTTCATCGCTGTGATTGCATTCAGGCCGAAGAGTACCATTTAGAGTACTTCATATAATGTCAAGCAGCTCCACTTGAGTACAAACATGACTATAGCTCGAAAACAAGGTCAAACGGGACACATGCTTATATGAACAATTCTCATTGTTGGTGTTTCTCCTGTCTACTGCTGAAGTGGGTCTCACATGTTATGGTGTGTATATAAATCACAATATGTGACGGTATCTAAATATACTCACTTTGCTCGTTGGGGGCTCCGCCCCTAAACCCCCAGTCAGTTTTCTTTGCAAGTGGATGTAAACTAATGTAATTCCAGCATTGTTGTGAAATTAAAAAGTGTGGAAAATATGCAAAATTTACCTAAAATCAAAAAAATCTAGATCTAAGGTATGACCGATGGAGATACGACAAAAAGTAATAGGACCAAACTTGTGGATCTCGCCGAATTCGTAGCTGCTGATGTAATCCGTTTTTTAATAGGTCTTACTGTTTAGCCACAAGAAACCTCCAAAGCAAGGTCCGCACCGACTTTAAAGTTGCTCCACCATTTTGAATTTTTTCCAGGGGTTAAAAATTAAATTTTTTAACTTTTTGGAATTTTCCCGTCGGTTACAGGCTAGAAGCTATAAGTTTGCCAAATTTCAAGTTTCTAGATCATCTAGAAATGGGTAAACATTAATGTCAGTGAGTCAGCCATGTGGCTTTAGAGTAGTATAATAATATACACAGAAGAGTCTCAGAAACTTGACTTAATGTGGACTGAGATGGTGTCGAGTTATTGAAATGTCGAGTTTTACAAATGAACTTGCATATGATTCATGTTTACCAAGTCATGTTTACTAAACAAGGATCAATCACAGTAAAGTATCGAATATGATAGGTATAGTTGTACTGTACTGTAGTATTGTACAGTAGAGTAACAGTAATATACACACAGTATAATATGGTATGTATTGATATAATGGTGGAATGTATAGAAATGCAGTATAGTACTGTACATATAATATTGTATTGATTCAAATAACACATTATTGAATTGTAAAACGAACAAACACAGCATTTGTAAAAACAACACAGTATGACTGTTCCACTCGAGTTACACAAACAAATGAAGAGGTTATACATTTGAATGACCTTGGATTGTGATGACTGGAACTAACAACTGTGTGCAAGTGCGCATGTCGAGTTACACGGAATGTTGAGTTATCAAGTGTAGAGTTTTTGATACTCTACTGTAGGTATGTGTGTGTGTGTATATATATATATCCGGATTTTACTTTATGGAAAAAAAGGGACACATATTTTAAATTTTCTTTTGGTATTGCTCTATGTAGTAAACATAAAATGTAGCTAAAAAAGATAATGCATCAAATCACATATTGCTTATCGTTTACCAAATAGATAAAAAAAATATCAAGAAAGTAACACACTACCCTTATAAAGTATGGCTTCCTTTTATTTGAAAGAATCTGCTCCTTAGCCAATTTAAGAAGAAATAGTTTTGATGATTTTTTTTATTACCGCGTCTTACTACCTGTTCAGATTATATGCTTATGTACTAATTATGTTAATGGCTTCATAGATTAGGAAGATTATATTTATAGGAAGTGTACCCGCACTTGTGTGGAGGGAGAGTGATAAACCATTTTGGAAAAACCATCCTCGGTACATTCGACCGAGAATCAAACCTCAATCTCACCGTCATTAGCAGTCCAGTCTACTATGAGAGTAGCGCGTTAGAACATGCGGCCACCAAAGCGGGTATAATAAGTATTAAATTATTTCACTTTAAAATATTGGTGGCTTAACTAACATAGCTAAGAAATTGTTCTTTGTAGATTATGTATAATAATATAGACAAAATAAAATATTTTATTTATATATAGTTATATTTAAATATTAGAATACACACTATCAATATGAAATATTATTTAAGAATACACGAGCAATTATATATATATATATGTGCAAATAAAATTTGCAAAATAAAGTAGTACACTTTCATTTGGAACCGATTATACTATGCATGATGGAAAAGAGTGGGTTGTTTGAGGGTGGGATGGAAGTTGAAATCACATCTGGACCGGAAGTGATAAGACATGGAGAGACAGAAACTGTGCCGGCCTTAACTATCAGACACTGCTTCCCTTCTTTAATTTTGTCTATTTCATTCATTACAAGAGTAGCTCCTTCCAATGAGGGAGCTTTGTATTCCTAAGAGCGAATAATGTGGTGGTATTCAAGAACAGGATTTGTCATCCTCCAGGTGTTACAGCTTTTACACTCGGTGAGTCCCAACTTTTATTTTCACTGCATCTCGATACCAGTTCAAGTCAGCTGTATCTATCTACCTGTTCAAGTTATATACGCATATATGATAATTACTCTAACTGGCTAGGGATGAGGAAGAAAGCATTTTAGAGGTAATCTACCAGCATTTGCGTGAAAGGAGAGTGGGAAACCATTCACAAAAATAAACCTTCAGAAGACCCGACCAAGATTCAAACCCTGATTTCTCATTCATCAGAAGAACAATCCAACACGAGAGTGACGCCTTAGACTGTTTGATCATAAAAATGGGTGAAAGTGAAACTGGTTTGTTTTTAGGATTCACAATGTTTTTAACAAGTATAAATTGTTTGTTTTTGTTATTAAGATATAAGTTTGTAGAAACCTTAACACATTGGTTGAGCAATAACCATTCTTGAAGCAGTTAGCTATTGATGAAAACTTGTACCGTTTAAAAGGGAGATGTTAAAATATAAAACTATTCATCTTTTGAACAGTATTTATTTGATTAACTTCTCACACCTCAAAACTTCTTTAAATCATCTATGTATGCTTTAAACATTTCACACATAATTCAACATAACTGAACATAAGCAGTCAAAGAAAGGTTAAGTATTGCATAGGAATTTCTACCCGATTTGCAAGTTTATTAACTTAGAAAAACTCAGCACTGCTAGAATTAGTAGTATTAATCAAATCAACAGAGAATAATGTTGATTTTAATGTGCTTTACAGTGGAAATCTTTTAAATAAGAATAAAGTGAGAAATAGTGGAGATATAGTTATGTTCATTTATAAAGGAATATTTGTAAACAAAAACACCTAATTTGGAAATTATACTTAAAACCAAAATTGAATTCAACCATCTATCAGACAAGTTATGCAGAAGTTAAATCCCGGTGTTATTTTTCAATAGAAAGTTTGTGTTTTATTTTACTACCACGGAGCTATCCAGTGGTATCACTTGTAGTGTAAGGCAGAACAGTGAACTAATCCTGGAACACTCAGTGGTAGAGCATTGATGTGTTGAGCCAAAGGTTCTGGGCTCAATCCCCATGGCCAGATGTAATTTTTCATAAATATAGTGAAATGAATTCTCCTGAATGGCTGTCATCTGTTACCAATTATGTTCAATGGCAGCCACATACTATTAAAACTTGTACAAGCATCAGCATAGAAGCTGACCCAAGTTCACTGGTGTCTGCATTACTGATAGCTCTAAGGTAGCCAATGATCTCACAAGTCCATCACAAACTCTATCCCACCCAAAGATAGCAATACTTTACATAAATCAAGCTCCTTAACCTAAACCGGTTTACGTAACTAGTTCTCAAAGTATATAAAGTTTGTGTTGCACAAAAGCCAATATTGATACAAATTGTTTAATAGTTTTCACTTACGAATATTTGTGTTTATTACATGATCTTATAGTTTTTGGAAAGTATATATTTTATGAAGGATATTTCAAATATAAGTACAAGGTGATATCAGAAATTTCCCAGACTGATGCTAAAAAAACTCATAGAACTTACCATAGGGCCTAGTGGCCACCATCACTCTCTAAGTAGTCCCAGCATTTCTCCCATTTTTGGAATACTTCCTGGAAGTTGTTTTCTGTGCGAGTGTCCAGTACTGCCTGCGATTCTGCCTGGATCTTCTCAATAGTGTCAAAGCGATGGCCCTTTAGCTTGATCTTCATTTTAGGAGATAGAAAGAAGTCACAGGGGGCTAAATAAGGAGACTAGGGGGATGGAGGACAAGAGCCATCTTGTTTTTGGTACAAAACTGCCAGATGAAAAGGTAAGCATGAGACGAGGCATTGTCCTGGTGCAACAGCCAGTTCTGTTGTCGCCAAAGCTCGGGGCGATGTCTTCGCACATTTTCACGCAGTCGCCGCAAAACTTCACAGTAGAACACAGAATTGACTGTTCGACCTGCTGGGACGAATTCTTTGTGCACAATTCTCTTAAGTGAAAAAAAAATGAGCATGCTCTTAATATCGCTCTTCACCTGTTTGGAATTTTTTGGTTTTGGTGAGGTTGGACTTTTCCATTTGGTAGATTGGTGTTTGGTCTCAGGGTCATAACCGTAAATCCAGCTCTCATCACCAGTGATAACGCTAGATAAGAAGGTTGCATCACGAAGCTCAATGCAGAAGTCGACACGCTGCTGATTCTGGTCAGTTGTTAGGATCCCGGGCACAAATTTGGCGGCCCCACGGTGCATATCCAACTTAGAAGTCAGAATTTATTGGCATGTTCCAAAACCAATTTCCATCTCCTCAGCAAGGTCTTGAATGGCTCGTCATCGATTCTGACGAATGATCTGTTGAAGTTTGGCAATCATGGCAGGTGTTGTGAAGCTGCTGGGCCACCCTGTGTGTTTGTCGTCCTCAACGGATGTATGACTGACCTTGAACCGGGCATGCCATTGAAACACTCATATACGGCCCATGGTTTCTTCCCCAAGCCCTTGTTGAATCAATTTTAGAGTCTCCGTCGCACTTTTACAGAGATTCACACAAAATATGATGCATACGCGCTTTTCCTTTTTCGGATTCATCGTGAAAATCACCACAGGCCACGAACATGACAAGAAAAATCAGCACGACCACCCAGATGCGTGAAACTTGGTACTCTGACTCCCAAGACATGCTAGTGTTACCGCCTGAAGTTGCATATCGCTAATACAACTTCTGTCTTGCTGGCAGCTCCCAGTCCGGAAACTTTTTGATAACCCCTCGTATTTTACAAATAAATCATATTCTACGATAAATGTTAAATAAATCAATAAGAAGTATCCACAAATTTATGTCCGGGGGGAGAGAGATGACCAAACTAAGATTAAATCTTACCCACTTCGGTGGCCGCATGGTATAAGACACTACTACCACAAAAGACTGGCTGCCAATGATATGGGGAGATTGGGGTTTGATCTCAGTCGGGTGCACTGAGGGTGGTTTTCCCTAAGCGGTTTTCTACTCCACCTCCACATAAATGTAGGTGCATTTCTTCTCGAATTTAACCTTTCTCATTCCTAACACATTAAAGTAATTAGTGCATAGGCATATGACCTGAACAGGTAGTAATATGCGGTGCTAAAACAAATATATTAAAAAGTTTGCTCTGAACGAAAGTGGAGGGGTGTGGGGAGTGATGGGGTAAGTTTTAGTATGCTGTTAGTGATTAACATAACTCACTTATTTTTGCAATTTTACTTCTTGTTAATAGTTCCTGCCCTGCTGGGGAGCCCATATTGACTCAAGTCCCCTCTGTTCTGTCAAGTAGCCTACAACCCTTCAATTATCTATCTTACAGCTTGATAGACATGTTTAACATTTAAATGAACCAACAAATTCATATTCTATTAATGTCACCATTGTCTGGGCTAGTTATTTTATATTTGTAGGGTCATTTTATTTAGATGGCTTTACATTTGATTCAGGTCAGTCCAAAGTAACTTTATGATATAGCAATTAATTAGGTCTAATTTAGTGTTCACTACATTAATTACAAATCTAATATTTAAGCACACAATAAAAATTTGTATGATCATTATAGCCTTCCCCTTATTTTATTTTTTTAGCACTGTGTCTTAATACTCTTAAAAATTAATTCACGAGTCTGGAAGTTGTAAGTGTGTCTACCTTCTGAGATAAATATCCAGTGTTTGATTACCAACGATGGCAGAACATGCATCACTAAATTGTGTTTGTCCCCTTTCACAGAGGTAAATTAATGGTTCGAGGCCAGGTTGTTAACTGTAATTTAAAAAAGCACAATTTTGCTATCATTAACCAATTCCATTATTAGGTTTCAATTTTAACCCAGAGCTGCTGAAAGGTTCATTAGCAGGCGTAGTAGGGGGTAGCATCTGTAACAGTGCTATTTCTACGCTAGAAAATAATGAAGAAGTAGAGATGATTTATACTAGTACATATCTGTCTTTATATTAGTTTTCTTGAAGTTTCATTTGGAAGATTTGAAATGTAGTTTTTAGAATGTTTAGTAACTAACTCCAGCATTTTACTTTATTTACTCAAGTACTTTGGTTTGCTTTGGCCACCAGCTTACTAAGCCTGTCGAGGCCATGGGAATGAAGTTTGTGTGGAGCATGTTAGCTGTCACAAGGAGAAACTAGATAAAGAATGAAGTTTGTGAGGAGCATGTTAGCTGTCACGAGGAGAAACAAGATTAGGAATGAAGTTTGTGAGGAGCATGTTAGTGAGCATGTTAGCTGTCACGAGGAGAAACAAGATTAGGAATGAAGTTTGTGAAGAGCATGTTAGCTGTCACGAGGAGAAACAAGATTAGGAATGAAGTTTGTGAAGAGCATGTTAGCTGTCACGAGGAGAAACAAGATTAGGAATGAAGTTTGTGAAGAGCATGTTAGCTGTCACGAGGAGAAACTAGATTAGGAATAAAGTTATCAGGGAAAGAGTAGGAGTACATGGAGTACATGCGATAGTAGAGGAAGCATGTAATGAAGAAGGAGAAAAGAGAGTATGCCAAAGAAAATGATGGAAAACAAGTATGTAGAAAAGGACTGCTAGGGAGACCAAGAAAGAGATGGGAGGAGCAGATAGCAGAAAGTGTATAATTGAGAGGAAAAGAATGGAAGATATTTGAGGAAAAATGGTGGGAAGATAGAGGCATTTTACTAAACTGACTCAGCCACTGTATGGAAACAGATGATGATGCAAATGACTTGCAAACAAAAATGGTAAAATACCATTTAGTTTGTAAATACATTAATTATGCTACTGAATTGGAGATAAGGAAGGTAGGATTTTTGAGAAAATGTATCCCCATTTTCATGAATAACAGAAAATGAGGAAATGCTGAAAAATTCAAGGAATTTATTAAAAATAAGGAAAAGTCGGAGAATTTAAATACTTTATAAATCCTGCACCTAAACATTTAAACAAGTGATAGATTTTGTTTTAGAGTTAGGCTGATACCAATTATCAATCCGATCATCGGCCAATTATGGCACAATCAGCGGATCTGATGATCGGCGAATCCAATGATCGGCGTTTGTATCACCAATAATTTATGCTAGTTATTCTAAATGTGTGACTATATTTTAAATTCTTAAGTCATACATTTAAAATACCAATTTGGAAACAAAAAAATTAGATCCAATCCATTCCCTCTAATATAAACACAACTCCTATTTTGCGTTTTCAATAACACTTAAAACAAATGGCTAACAAATACTGTACTGTGCCTACCGAGTCATTGGCATCAGAGACTCTTTAGCACAGTTGGATTGGTCAGTCACACAAAAAGAAGCTCACGATGCTGGTAATTTTAAATAACAATTTAAATTCCACCCAACAGTGTATGTAAAGTTAATTTGGATGTAACAACATTTCTCAAGAGCTTTTTTCTATACTCTCAAGACGATTTTCATTTAGACAAAGAATTATAGAAAGCCTATAAAAATGTAACCAGAGATGTGAAGCCAAATTTTAATGAACACATGTCCAATTATCTCTTTCATCTAAACACAAAATGTGTATTCTCCTAATGTACAGTACTGTGTGTGCCCCTGTTAATTTTATTGAAAATTATATTTAAATTTGTTATTTATGATTATGATTGTTTTAAATGACAGAGCCAGTTGTCCTAACAATAAAATAAAATATAGTTTAAACAACTTTAAAGCTTTTATTTGGACTTGATTAAAACCAACTTCTAATGGATAGTATAAAATTGAAAACCAAACGAATAATTGGCATCGGCGACTGGACTAATCGGTAACAAATGATCGACAAAATAGCTAATTGGTCCAGCTCGAGTTTATTTTTCTTGGTGTGGACAAAATGTATTTCCAAGATGTGGCAATCTTAACATGAGATGGTTGTGCAGGGTTTGTTTTATAACACATTTACACAGGGACACAAATAAACCACTTAATACTGAAAACATTAAAAATAAAAATAAAATAAGAAACTCCATTATGTCATCCTGCAAGCAACGCTACACCAAATGAGCGGCCACCACATGTTGGTGAAGATATTGCCAAACATTTTCAGAAAGAGGGTGTCATGTAGCGAGCATATCGAACCCTCATTTGTCCTCATAAGGCTATTTTGACCCCGTTCCAGCACTGCTTTACAGAAAAATACGAAACGAATTTTAGGATTTTTTGAAAATATTTAATCAATATATAATAAATGGAAAAATTCCCACTCACCAAGAAAAACTTAAAATGGTTTAGTAGGAATTTTTCCAAATGTTTTTAGAAAACCTGAAAAAGTAAGGGAATTTTATATATATAAAAAAAGTTTTGTGGCCACCCTGATGAAGTAATCGTGAGAAACCATTTAGAAAAAACCACCCTCAGTTCATCCAACTGGTATCTGAACCCTTATTTACCTGTCACCAGCAGTCCAATCTAACACTAGGGTGATGCGTTAAACCATGCAACCACCAATGAGGATATCAGAGGTAATTTATTAAAAAATTCTATGCCAAACATCCGATTAAATTACACAATAGTTATTTTGAATGATTGTTATGAAGATATTTTTGTATGGTCAGCTTGAAGATAGCTTAAGAAAGTGGAATGCTTCTAGTACTTGGGAATTGTGGTAGAGGAAAGAGGAGGAACCGAGAGAGAAATTGGAGAGAGAGGGAGCCAAGCGGAGGCCTTTTACAAAAGCACCAGAAGTTTGGTCTGGGGTAAAGATGTGCCGCAGAAGTGCAAAGAAGTGATGTATTATGTCCCAATATTGTAGTTTGCATCAGAAACCTGAGGGATGAAGGAAAGGGATGATAACAGGATACAGGCTAGGAGGGACAAGGATGAACAGGGTGAGAGAGAGTGAAGGATAGGATAGAGGAGGCGAGATTGAGGTGGTATGGACATGTAGGAGGAAGATGCTCAAAATGGAGGTGGCGGGCAGGAGGCAAGAGGAAGACCCAGGGACAGGTGGATGAATGGAGTGTGGAGGAAGAAAGGTGGTGGGAGGACAGAAGTAAATGAGAGAGGCTTATGTTCGAGACAGACCCTGGCAGTGGCAGGAAACTGTGCATGATGATGATGATGATGATGATGATGATCATCATCATCTTGAATAAATATAAAATTAAATTGTAAAATCATTTAAAAATCAGAAAAATGCATAAAAAGAATGATGCCAGTCTAAAAATCACATATTAAATGTATCTTGTTTAAAATAATGAAATTGACTTTTTTTTAAAAACTACAACACTTTTTTTATACTTCATATGATACATTAAAAGATAAAACAAAACTTAGAAATAAAATATGTCATATAATAAAAATATATAAATAAAAACAATGATGTTAGATCATAATGATTTTAGACAAATCTAACTTTAAACTGTATTTGTAATTAAATTTTTGAGACAGACCCTGCGATGACTGAATGGCTACAAAACTTATTTTATAAAAGTCCTTCACTTTTACAAAGTTTCAAGACAGAATTTTTCCAGATTTCCTTTATTTATTAAATCGATAATATATATTTATTTTTAAGTGCTAGCAGATATCTATACCTTTATTTTTCCAGTATTAAATGCTTTAAGTATAATTTGAGGCCCTGAGTAAATGTAGCATAAAAAGCAAACACTATACAACTATATCATCACCTGCTTCGGTGGCCACATGGTCTAAGGCACTACTCTCGCAAAATACTAGACTGCAGATGACAGGGAGATCATTGTTAGAATATTGGCCGGGTGAATTAATATGTTTTTTCTCTCTAAATCATTTTCCATATTCTCCATGCAAATGCGGGTACACTTCCTTTAGTTTTAACTATTCCCCTAACTAGCCCATTAGTGTAATTAGTACATAAACATATAACCTGAAAAGCTAGTAAGGAAAAACCATGAGATAAACAAAATCTCACACTTTTGTGTTGGCGTTCTGGTGAAAAATTAAAAGAGTTTTAAAGTTGGGTATTTTAATTTCCTGACATTTTCCTTTTTTTTAGCACCATGTCTCGCTACCCCTTCAGGTTGTACGCATATATACTAATTAGGGATGAGGACAGTTGAATTTAGAGGGAATGTACACACATTTGTGTGGAGAGAGAGAGAGAGTAGAGAGAGATTAATCACCCCCTTTACAGTATATCAGACCGAAATTCAAACTCTTATCTTCCAATTATTTTAAATACTTTTATTATTAATATTATTATTATTATTATTATTAGTAGTAGTAGTAGTAGTAGTAGTAGTAGTAGTAGTAGTAGTAGTAGTAGTAGTAGTAGTAGTAGTAGTAGTAGTAACACCGCGTCTTACTACCCATTCAGGTTGTACACACTTACGCTGATGTGTAATGGTAGGGTGATTGTGAGATGAAATGGAGGACCTACAGTTTAACGTGGGATCCGAACCACGGTGGAGGCCTGGCATTCCTCACATTCACAAGTTGTGATTAATACACGTCTTGTCAAAGGTGAAGGAAGGGTTTGACAATCAGATAAATCTGTACTGGTACCAAGGATTGAACCCCGGACCCTCAGCACAGAAGTCTGATACCTTACCCCTAGACTGCCAGTTCACCCAATACTTAAATATAAATTGTATCTTTGGTTTGTAGAATCTTTGAAATTCTAGTACCTAAAAAATTGTATTAATCTCCCAAAAGGCTACCCTTAACAGACGTGTGATCCTGGGCAAACTCCATGTGTGGGGCCCTCAATACCTTACCCTCTTTATCTCCCCCC